>APFE030859400.1:0-24395 GCA_000404065.3 Pinus taeda
GATGAGTCTGGTTTTAGACTCGAAACGTCGATACAAAAATGATGAACACTGTGGTAAATCCGAGCTCTTCTCAAAAACCACCCCACAGTAATCTGCAAAACCAAAAAAAAAAAAAAAAAAGGGGAGACCTTTCTGATGTAAAGGCTACATTCTGTTGAAGAACTTGTTGACTGTTAGCTTCAGATTTTGACATTTCTCCTCTAGCTATACATTCAAGCTCTTCTTAGTCAGGACCTTCTTCACTTGAAGTATAATCTCTGTTATATCTACTACTCCCAAATCTTCCCAGCTCAGACCTGTTTCTTGAATTTAAAAATTTTATTATCCTATTGGGTGTTGCTGGCATGTCTCCCAACTCTTCATTAGTAGTTGAAATAAGTTCTCTGGATTTTTCAATTAATTATTTCTGCTTAAAGATAATTTGGATGTTGGGCAAAATTTCATTCATTCCATCAATTATATTATTCCAAATAATCTCCTTCACTCTTCCTAGAGTATTCCCAATAGATGATTCTTTCTCAGATTTTTGGAGTGCTTCAATCAATGTTTTCTACCTTTGCATTTCCACCAAATGGTTACTTTCAGCCCTTTTGATTTGATCTTGCAGCACATTAACTTGAGTTTCCAGTCTTTTAATTTCCTCGGTCTGTAGATTCATGCCTTCCATTGATCTAACAGTTGTTTTGTGTTGCTTCCTGCTCCTATGGCAACACTTGTTGGAGTGGTTATGGGAGGGGTTGTTAGAGGAAGGGCCTCCATTTTTCTCTTGGCCACATGTGTTTTCTTTTCTTTCTCTTGCACCATATTTTCCATCTCTACTTCCATTTGTTTAATCTGGAGAGACTGCTCCACTATTAATTTCATCATATTAGACTTTTGGATCTCTTTTTCCTCTATCTCCTTGGTCAGTGGATCATGTGTGGTAGGCATCTTGAGATGCTTCTTCAAAGCTGCTATATCCATCTCTTTCTTTTTTATTATTTCTTCAACTTCTTTTATCTGTGAGGGATCATACCCAATCTTCACTACTAAGTCTTCTAAAGACTTAATTTTATTGTCCTTTGATTGTGATGAAATACTTTCCATCTTTAACTGAGATTGGATATTTGACAAAGCTACCTGCATTTTAAACAAGTTCATAGAAGTGTTGGTTAGAGTAGATGAAATCATTTCACCTATTTCTTGTGCATTTCCAACTGGTCAATTGGATGGACACTTCTGGCATCAAACTCAAAAGAAGTTTGCTTGTAATCTGCTGGATTTTTGGGATTTGTTATCTGTGCTTCCAAGAATTCCATGTGCATTTTTCCTTTTTCTAAATCAAAGGTAGAGAGGAGTCTGCCTTATGAAGTTGCACTCTATTTCCAAAATTGAGCATAAGTGTTCTTTTTTAATATCTTATTTTTTATTTTAATCTCCCTGAATGTGTCAAACATTGGCTGTTCCTTTTCTCCACTCACATTTGTAGATGATGACACTTGAAGAGACTGTTGCCTTTCTGAAATTGGAGTGGAAGGAAAGGATTGCCCCACAGTTGGGGATGAATCTAGAATATCAGTGATATTGGTGAGTGTTTGTTGCGGTGATCCTTTGTCTATGTCCATGTGGTTTTTGGGCTTTTCCTATATTTCATCTTGAGCTCCCTCATAGGAGTATCAGTCCCTGGTGACTGATCCTCTCTAGGTATTTTCCCTATTACTCCCTATTCTAGTTCTTTTCCTTTTTTAGTTCTATCTTCAGTGGTCTATTTTTCTTGCTGTCTTGGAGTCTATGCACTGGAAGAAGAAATCAATTGTTCCTTAGTGTTGGCTTATTGGGGCCTAACCCAGGTTCAACGTTAATTAGCAAACAAATCCCTATACTACTGGTCCATTCAACAACAATCTACAGAGCGCGGACTGAGGTCTCACTTGAAGTAGTATGGGAGGGTGATAGAACCAGGTTTCCACACCCTGGAGATGTCTGATGAGTTTGACTAGTCCATTGTTTGTCCCTGCATGCTTTGCACACCTTCCGTTCCTCATGGCCTGATACCTTACCTTCGCACAACCCTAACTAGGGGGTTGTGCTATGTTTTGCACTATTACCCGAGATCTTATTTATCTTCCAGTATCAATTAAGCACCTTCGCCTACTTAAACATCTTAAGTTATACTTAGCAATATAAAACATTCGTACAAGTTTTCGCAATAAATAAACAGTATACTCATAAATTATATTCAATCATGTATGAAACCAGAGAAAGATACAGAGAATTATAGAAAAACTTCTCTTTATTGATTCTTCCAACAATTACAGACTCGACCTACCCTGCGCACTCAGTTGTAGAGCCTTCTCCTACCCTACAACCTACAGAAACACTTTACACTTCGACTCAATCACTTAGAATTCTCCTCCTCTCATCTCTCTTATTTATTCATTAGTTATATTTTACACTTAAAGCCTCACTCTATTTATACAATCCCATGGTCCGTGGACCATGGGTAGGTCTATCCAACCGATATTACATTACAAAACTAGGGCAGACAACCCTATGACTCTATCATAATTTCATGCCTCGCGCCCACAACTCGTAGAGCTTTTACAACAATATTTGGTCAAAACGTGGGCTTTAACCCCCAAAACATGCTTTGGGGGGATTCCATGCCCAACACTTAGCCTCCTGCAATATATCAAGCATCCACTCAATTGGGTTCATATCTTCATAGAGATGATACCCCATGGGTCATAAGACCATGTAAAACTATGGGTGAAATTCATTTCCTTCAATCTTTTGTGTGCCTCCTCCCCTACTGCTCTGTTGTTACAAATGAAGGGACCAATCTGAGATTTGATCCTAAACTGGGACTTTTTCTTAGCTGCTACAAAGTGCACTTCATTTTCATTAATCATTTATCTGATGTACTCAACTACAAATATCCTCATGGTGAGGACATTTGGTAGCTTGTAAGGGGCCAACTCAAATCCATATATTCTTAATTCAGTGTAATTTTGGTACAAGTACCAATCACATGTTCTGGCTTGGTCTGTTAACTGCATAATCCTTCTTATTTCTTCACTGATCCTAGGTTCTGTAGTCCCACTGATGAGGCTCATTACTGGGTGAACAAAAATTTCAAGAAATGTTTTGTAGTTGAATTCTTTTGAGTCCTTCATCACTAATGTTTTCTAGAAAAACACAGATTTGGGTTCACCTTCCTCATTCAACTTTCTCATTGAAAACTGGAAGTTGTCTACCTCAAAATAAACAAGCATATAAACCAAAACTGAGGAGTATTGAAACACCTCCCCTGTGAAGAAATTGACAAACTTCTCATGAATGGCATCTCCTAAAAATTGGCTGAAATTGAAGAGGATAGAGGGCTTAGATTTTGTTGACAAAATAGACAGGAAAAATATAATAGCTTCATCAAGCCATTTATTTGAATAATAGCCAATTAAATAAGAAAGAACATTGACAATGTGTCTAGTTTTGTTAGGGAAAACAGAGGAAGAATAAGGAGGATTCTTGTTTGGTAGAGGAGTTTGCTCAGTCATGAAGAGTTCTAAGGTTTTGGCTCTTTTAGAAAAGTCAAGCTTCTGATACACTTCAATGAGAATCTCATGGGAAAAGGGAGTAGTTCCTTCAACAACGGGGGCCTGCATCATTTTCATAATGGACTTGGCGTCAATGGTAAACAAAATATGTCATGTTGGGGGAATTATTTCCCTTTGTTCTAGATTGTAGCATGAGTGGCATTTCCTGATCAGTTTCGGGCAATTGTGTGTTTTAAGAAAAATAAAAAAAGGTAAATTAGAGTCCCAGAGACCTATGTCATCCATCTCCTCCACAAATTTATCCTCCCACCTGTTGTATATATCAAACAAATCAAATTATGAGAGTGTTTCATGTATCTTAAAATCCCTGTCTGCAAGGGGTAAGTGATCCAAATCCAAAGGTGGGTGCACCATTGGAATAAAAACTTCTTGTCCCTTTTTCTTGCATGCCATGGATGTATTCTGAGAAAAACCTCTGAAATTGCCTTGTGTTAAATCTGTAACAGAAGGGGATAGGAAGAAATGGGAATTCGGTGAGGGAGAAAGAAATTGGAATAACTAGAAATGGGATTCGAGAATGGGAATATTTTATCACTATAGAAAAATGGATCTTTCTTCAACTGTACTGTTGTTTCTGTATGCACTATGTGCTCTCTATCTATGTTTGGAGGGAAATGAATTACACCGGAAAATAGTAAGAACACATAAAATTTTGAAAATGAATATGAAATGGTGCTTTTATGGATTTGGAGTGATGTCGTTGGATTGGCTTGACTTGGCATGGGTCCGTCTGCTAATGGTCCAGCCAATTAAATGCATAATAGCTGGAACAGAGGTGATAAGGTAGATGGGACGGGTTGGTGTCGTGAGGTGGCAGGAGAAATCAAACGATCACAATGGTGGAGCAGTTTAAGCAACAACATAAACTACTTTTCAGGGGGGCCTAGGAAGTGGTAAGCGGTATGAGAGGGTGGGGGTGTCAAATTATGATGGCACAACATGTCCGTCGTTGGAAACAACTGATTTTGGACCCCCCCCAGGATTAACTTTCAGAGGGTGAGGGGGGCCGGAAAAGGATAAGAGCTATCGAATCATGAGGGGTGAGTAGGGATTTGGTGAGCGATGGGGTGTAGATAAGATAGGATGTGACGGGTAGTGAGTGGTGGGGTAGGAAAATAAATGAGGGGTGGCAGACTATAGGGATAGAGGGTATAGCATAAGGTTATGAAACTTAATATTGAACCCATTCCCTTTTAATTTTTTTCCCGACTTTTGGAAAAATTTGATATTTTATCAAACCTAATGAACTTATCATGTCTTTTTTTCTTTGAATCTTCTCAAACGGCATACCCTTATTTTTCTAGTCTAACATTTTTTCTTTTTCATTTTCTTTTGCAGGGTGCACTTGGACTTGTAGACCCTTTCCTTTTTATTTATTTATTTTATTTTAAATTCTAACCTATTCTCTCACTTATTTCTCCTCTTGGTCCAGATTAAACAATTGAACCAATTTTATTTCTACCTAGCTATTGATTTGCCAAGATTAAACTGTTTGGCAGATCTTTATTTCCTAACCTATCAACAGGAATTGAAATTTGTTCAATCATGCTTAGATTGTATGATTTGAACAACATTTAGGGTTTTCTTTTTTCTTTTTTTTCTATTTTGTTCTTTTTCTTCTTTTTATATACCCTCTTTGCATTTCTTTTCTTTTCTCTTTTTTTTTTGTGAAATCAATTGAGTATTGGAATCTGTGAACAATTTGAAATATGCAAACTATGGAATACTCAATCACCTTGAGATCCTATCAATTATAGGACCCTAACACCATATACCAAGTAAAAACGTTTTAATCCAGTGGTAGTCTTAGCCGTAGTTTGGTAAGCCCAAAGATCCGAAAATAGTATAATATGCCAATTCAATTTATGCATCCCAATGGTGCGTTGAAGCATAGTAACCAGGAATTTGTTGACTTCCTTAGCTTGGCCATTGACATATGGATAAAAAGGGATTAGTTGTCGTGATGCAAAACCAACTGAGTAGTAAGTTCTACCATCATGTAGTTTCAGAAATAAGATCCATGATTTGTAACGATGGCTTGAGGGACACCAAATCGAGCTATGGCATGGTTAAAAGAAATTGAGCGGCAGTTTTACCATCAACTTCATGTGTGAGAATTATTGATGAGCCTCATCATTGGGTAGTTATATGGGCCTTAATTCACCTCCTAGCTTAGCCAAACCAACTATTTACACAGCTTATTGCATACTTTTGATTATATTTTGTTTATGAGATGAGTTAGAGTTGCACATTTTGCTTTGTGGTCTAATGTGCATTTAATGCATGATTAAAGGATAAAATCAAGGAATTTTGGCAAAGACCTTGGTCAAAAATCGAATGGGACAAGGGAGAGGAATTATAGGAGGTAAAGCCTCCTCGATTACTACCCCTCAATTAGAATATTCATCCATCAGCTCAAAGTGCAAACATCCAAATCATGAGGACTAGAAGGTAGCCGAGCAAGTGAAAGACAAAGCACCAGTTTATCTCAAGTGAGCCAAGCCTCCCTAATTTTAAGGAATTCATTGGAGACTTCAGATGTATAAGTAGAGAGGCCTAGGACCTCAATAGGATTCAGATTTTTTATTGTAAAACTCTACTCTATTTTCGAGCTGCAAGAGACTTGTGACAGTTTTCTTATGTAATCCATGGTTTGATAATAAAAATGAGTTTTGTTTTGAGCCAGCACTGAGCTAATTCAAAGGGCTGAAGCTCTTGGGTTATGGCCCAACCCTAGTAGCCAAGGCTCCTCTTTATTGTACATGTATGCTATCATAGGTTCATGGTTTAATTGTTCATTTGCTTAAGTAGCTACATTTCCATTACAACAATGTAGAGTAGATTGGTTATATTTTAGTTTTCTTCAAATTGTGTCTTCTTTCAATTAGTAGGTTATCAAGGAGAAAATATCACCATAAGGTTGTCAACGGGTGTCTCGGTCTCACCTCCTCCCTCTAGGACCATGACTTGAGGAAGAGACCCTTCAACAACCCCAAAAACATAGATTTCTAGTTCTTGCATTCGCTTTGGAGTTTGTGCTCTTGATTCAGTACTTCATTCATTTCATTGTCATATTTTTCCAAAACTCTCATTCTACAACAAGAACTCACTCATGTTCTCATTTCCTTCAGCACTTTCTTCATGCATAATATGGGCAATTCATTCGTGCTTTTCTAGTTTATGAGAATGTATCTTGTTGCATAGTTCTTGGAATACACACACATTTTAAGCATTGCAAGTACTTCAGGAGGAGGTATAGACTTCATCACCAACATCAATATTCCACCTCATCCACCTCAAATAGCTCTTGGTCCACCATCACCCTCACTAGTTTTTTTGTCCTTTTTCATTGAAATTCCCCTAGACACATTAAGCAAATCTAGCCATCTCTTCTCTTGGATATTGACTCTTAAGTGTTCCTAGACCTTCTGGGGCCCTATCCCACTCATCACACACCTTTTCCAAGCTTCCCAACACCTCCAACACCTCAAAATTAGCTTTCGGCTGCATCATGTAGGTTTCCTATAATTCCTACAGAATCATCTTGTAGGTTTCTAGTACATCGTGTAGGTTTTCCTGAAACAGTCTATTTTGAGGCCAAATTGATGGGGAACCTCTAGGAAGTCACAAAAATCCTCCTAGGACCCTTCCACACCATCCAAACACTCCATAGACCTTCTATCCATCCTCAACCACCTTCCATCCACCTATCACATGCAAAAGAACAATTAAATTGCATGCTTGATTTTACCAAAGAAAACCAAAAAAGTGAAAACAGATTTAGTTTAGTTTTCTTGCTTACACTTTGTGATGGTTTGATTCCCTTTACTTCTGTAACTTAGATAGCAGCATTAGGTTAGTGTTGATTCAGCCATTTTTCTTAGCATATTTGTTTAAATGGTTAATTAGGACATGGTGTGATTTAGCATTACATGTTGTCTTCTTCATTACTGCACTAGAGTAGCTCTCTTAGAATAAATTTTCTCTTATTCCATCAACAAATCAAGCTTCTTCTAACTCTATAGAAGTCTGAATTGGAACGCCTAGGGTCTCTCACCAAATGAAAAATGACAACAAGCAGGGCCTTCACTTTTACTTGTGCATATAGCACTATCACCTCTGAGTTTGTAAGAACCTCGGGTTGATAAGTAAAGATGGTAGCCCAGGAGTTGCAGCATCCTTGCTAGAATACTGGCACTCATCACTTTTTGGTGTCGTTGCCAAGGAGGTGTTGAGTAGAATGTGATTACTGCTTTCTTTTCTTCTATTTCTAGTCTCCAATTTTCTGCCATTAGTTTATTTCTTCAAAAGTAATCTAGTAGCTTCCTTTTTTCCAATTGTCATTATCTGCTTTCCTTTCCATTCTACAAGTAGAATTTCAATTCAGCAAGTAGCTTCTTCATTCTGTCAATGATTTTTCATTAAATCAACAATTTCATTTCTGTAAAGTACTTTCCAACTTAAAAAAATCTTACAAAACCCAACCCAAAAAAAACATTTCCTTTCATGCCTCGTAGGAATAAGGACAATTTAGGGAAATTCTTAACAAATACCCCCACTGCATCCAACATCCAACCTTCTCTCTTCTTCAGTGGCTGTGAACTGGAGGAACCTTTAGGTGAGAAACCTGACATATTTGAAGAACCTATAGGGGAAGAAGAAGAAGAAGAACCCATCCCTACTGAATCAATGGCTGAAAACCGAAATGACAGAGGGAATAGAGTGAGAGTTGAGGGTGCCTTCCCCATCAGGGAAACCAACGGGGACACTAAGATGAATAATATAAGCCCCTCCGCCCTAACTCATTTCCATGGCTTGACCACAGAGGACGCCAACACTTTCCTATTTGAGTTTGTTGTTATATGTTGAACCTATGACTATAAATATGATAAGAAAAAGTTAAAATTGTTTCCATCTACCCTCAAGGATGCAGCATTGCGTTGGTCCATGGGTTTACCTGGACATAGCATCACAACTTGGGCTCAGATGCAGCAGGCTTTTAATAACAAATATCGGGACTAGTGTAGGTCAAAGGATACTACAGAAGAAATTTTCAAGATGACCATGGGCTAGGATGAATCCTTAGAAGACCACAAACAAATATTCTAGCTCAGTTACAAAAGGTCTAGGTGCACACTTGACCCCCAGTCACTAAAGTTGGTCCTGCTTAGAGGAGTAAGGGAAGATCTTCTAGATACCTTACATTTGTTATCAGGAGGAGATATATACCAATTACCCTATGAGGATATCAAGACTGTCTTTAGAAACCATTCTAGGGAAGACAAGAAAAAGGGTAGGAGTAGCCAACCTATGGCCAGTACATCATCTTCCAACTCATCCTTCAAGGGTGAAATTGGAAATATGCTCAAAGATTTCAAAAGTGAGATGTTGCAAACCCTTGCCTCTCAATTGGATACCAAGAACATCAAAAGGAAGCAAGAGGAAGCAGAGAGAACCTTGGCCTTCTTTTTTCCTAGATGCACTAGGAGGCGTCCTAGGAACAAATGTCCATGAACTGTATTAAAATTTGCTTGATATGTGAAGAAAACCACTCCACATACAAGTTCCCTTCTTCACCCGGACTCAAAGCTATATATCAAGGAGATGATGGGTTCACTTAGCATCGTTTTGACGTCAACCAAAGGAGACCTCCTAGGCCTAGACCATACTAGCAGGGTATGCAAGGGTCATCCCATACATATTGTTAGAGTTGGTCTACCTTTCCCTCCATCAGAGATCATAGCTTTTTTTTTTGCATTTCATGTTTTAGGTGTCCCATCAGTTTTCATCAGTTGCATTTCGTTAGGTATGCCATAACTCTGATGGAGTGGTCTATGTCATTCATTTCCCTCATGCATATCACTGCTGGTTTAGGATGAGTCATAAAGCTCCACAAGTCATTTTATAATTTTTAGGTCTAGGTCTAGGGTTTGAGTTAATTTAGTCCTGAAAAGTCTTAGAAGACTAGCAGGCCAGAGGGATGCCTTTGATAAATCATCACTTCAATAATTGTCACCATTGTACGGCTGAATAAGGACTTCTCTTCAAAACTCTGTTTTGAAGGCAAGTCGCCACCTCATTTTTGTAAAAATTGTAAAAATTTTCAGTTCTTCAATTGTTCAAGTGCAGCCCTGGTCTCCTTTATTGAAGCATATCAGAGCTATACCTGCAAAAAATTATCAGAGAAACTCATAATTTCAACCTATTTTATGAAGGAAGCCAAAAAGGTCAGAGCCTATTAATTTTGAAAAAGTGTCAGCACCCAAACATAAGAAAAATGGGTTTTCATTGAGCAAAAATCAAAATGGATGCTATATCAAGTGATTTCTCCTCATTTCCAAACCATTACACATTTTGAGAGCTAAGAGTATCATTGAAGGGTGATTTTGCAAGTTTGATGCAAGTTCGTGAGTAGTTGGTCAGTTCCAGAGGCGCGCGATGCATCAGCATAGGCGCGCGGCGCACTCAGAGCACGCGGCGCATCATGACACTTTCTCCTGTGTAAATTAACACAGGCGCGGTGCACTCAGAGTGCGTGGTGCGTTGGGTAAAGCGCGCGGCACATAGGGTTTCTACCTACAAATTTACTAAGAAGCCACTCAAATCACCTTCCCTCATGCCTAAATTCTCAGGTAGGCCTGCAGTCATCACTTGGTTTTGTTTTTGGATGGTGTATATGTGGTTTATATGAAGAAATTACCCTCTCTTTGTCATGAAAAATCAAGTGAACAAAACCCTCCATGTTCATCAAATTGTTGTAATAATTCAAGTCCAAAGTTTGCTGTAGGGTTTTAAAAAATTATTGTTGCCAAGGCTTCATTTTCCCTTGTTTCACATTTCCTATTTTACCCAAATATTTTCCCAAATAAATCCCCACAACACTACACCTTCCTCTCTCAAACTCCCAATCATTCTCCTATAACCATATGATCCCTACCTTGTTTCAAAACCCTAAAACATTTCTATCCCCCTTGTCCCTTCCCTAATCTCCTCATTTTATTTCCATTATTCCCATTTCCCTTGCTTCCCTTTTCCTAACAATTCCCATCATTTATGTCCCCTTGGTTACAACATTTTGATAAAGAGACAAAAAGTCAACAGTCAACTTTTGGCACACAGTTTCATATCAACAAATATATATATTCTGGCCACCTTGTTTTTAGAGAACATGTCAGACACCGAGTCCGAATATGAGCAGGATTATGATAGTGACTCTACAGCGGGGGTCAATGTGCCTAATGTGCCACAAAGGTGTCACAGGGGTGGCAAGAGTGGACAGCATGTTAGGGAGGAGCCTACCTCTTTAGCTCAATTGCAAGCTTGCCCGCTTGCCATGGATTGTTTTCGGTGCCAAGCATGTTACCAATATTGTGAGATGATCTCACAAACTCAGCATCATCGGGAACTAGTTCATCTATTTGTCCTTAACTTACACGATGGTCATGTGAACCTTGCTGGAGTGGATTTCACTTTGTCACCCGACATTATTTCTCAGGCCACCGGAATACCAAATGTGGGGGAGGAATGGAGTAAACGCCAGATGCTGGACCGATATTATTATGAGCCATATGTCAAGCCCGCATATATTAGACACTTGAGTGCAGCCTTTCCTTTTAGATACCTAAAAGATGAGTTTTCACCATTGATGAAACTCATCATTCGGTATTTCAGCTGTGAGGGCAAATTTTCACATCTCTATGCGTACCATGTACATTTGTTGATGCATTTCACACGGGTACGTATGATGAGCATTCCGTTTTTCATGTGTCTAAACATAGAGAGGATGGTACCCTTAGTACAGAGGAAAACCCCGGCACATCAGCACAGGAGTATATATCACTATGCATTGATCAAAATCATAGTGATGCATCAGTTGGCACAACAGGGTATTGCTTGGGAGGATTTCATCTCCCGTGATTTCTTTTCAGCGCTACAACCTCCTCCAGAGATCGTCCATGATGAGGGAGGGCCTTCACAGCAGTTTGACATGCATGAGACCGAGCATGTTGATGCTCCAACATATGTGACATATCAGAAAGGCTCCAGGGCCTTATTTGCAGCTGCACGACGAGTACTTTCTCCACCCGGGGTGGAAGGGGTCTCGTTGACATCATCACCAGAGCAAGTATTATCTCCACATCATGTGGAAGGCGTCTTGCTTCCATCTACAGCACAGGTACAGAGTCAGGAAAGGGGCAAGAGACCCATGGTTGATGAGGGTCCTTCAAAAGTTCAGGATACCGGTATCATTGATGTTGAGGCTAGTTCGTCCAGCTCAGAGCTTAAGGAAATTATCCAAGAAAAAAGGGCCGAGAATGAGTCGCTGAAAAAGAAATTGCATATGGCTAAATGGGTGATCAACTACTTAGAGTAGCGCAACAAGCAGTTGAAGGATGAGCATGAACTTTATGAGCTGCGCAAGATTCGTGAAGACCGGGAATTGGCTCGTAGGAGACCCGGTGATTTGACACCTATTGATCAGGAATCGATGCTCATCCGGGTCAACAATCACTTGGAAAATTTGTTGGCAAAGGAAAACAGGGATAAGGACATGCTTCGCCACATGAAGACTCACTATTGGGCTCGCATGCATGCTTGCAAAGCGAGAATGAAGGTCCTCAAGAGGCGTTTGAGCAAAGCGCTAAAACAAAAGAAAAGGCCTGATCCGCTTCGAGTTTTGGCCAAGGCTTCACTAGTTGAGCATGATAGATGATGGAGGGTCTTCACTCCAATTTTGGGCACATTTGGAGAAACTTTTGTCGTTTCAAAATTTTTGGCTTGCAAAACAGGTTTTTGGGTTCTATGCGTCGCGCTCAGCACGCGACCCACAAAATGGAGAGGTCCAAATCATAGGTGGCTTCGATTTTTGGATTTTTCATGATGCTCAGAAATTGCCAAAGCATTTCATCAAGTTTTGGATGATCAAAAGCTCAAGAAACATCATAAAAATCACCTTTCTGCCACATTTTGCATCAGCAGGTAGTACTTCTGGGAGAATTCACTTTTGGAGGGTCGAATGGAGACCAAATTGAAAACTGCCACTTGTGTTGGAAAGTATACATCCAGGCCTTTCCACCAAGCCCACTTGAGCTCAATTTGGATGTCATGAAGTGCCCTAAAACTAGCTGCAAAGGCGCCCGGTGCACAAGGCTCAGGCGCGCGACGCACAGGGCTTTTTGGCCAAATTTTCACTGTTCAACTCAGAAATTCACCCAGTTTTGACTAGTTTTGACTTGTGATGGGATTTTTCACCCTCCTTGATGTAATTATTGGATATTTATGATGTTTTGACACTTATTTACCTATTCTAGATGATTCATTCATAAAATAGCAAAAATGTAATGAATGAATTGGTTTCCTAGCTTATAGAGGCAAGTTGTTTTGACTGCCTAGATTGTAGTGCTTAGTTTAGAATTGGTTGAAACAACTCCTAGAATGATGAGATCAACCCCAAGAGGCAAGGGAATGTGTTAGCCTACCTATATTATGTATTTTCTTAGTCATTTTCAGGGTTGGACTCTTGGGATAGCTTGAGACTATATTGTACATATCTTATCAGCATTTTTGGCAAAGGAAAGACCAGGGTTTTGCAGCACTATTTGGGATCCATGTGGCTTTATGTCTTGATGGTGTGCTTCTCTCAGTACTTGTAAGTTGTGTATGTGCATCATTATCTCTATTGAATCTTCTCTTATTAAGCAAATGAAGTGTTAAGGTAGAATCCATGAAATTGATATGCTCTACCTTTAAATTTGTTTAATATTCTATGTTTTCTTCAATTTAAGAAGAATCCTTGAGACCTCTTGCTCTCCTTAGCCTCTCACCGGTCTGATCTATCCATCTCACTTGCTCTAAGGCATCAAAACAATTGCCTATCTTTCCCCAAGTGGACCTCTGCAAAAACTGTGCCTCATCCCTGCACCCAAAATTTCCTTTCCCTTGATTTCAACAAAATCATAAAAAATCAATTCTAAACTCTTTGTACTTAATACCTAGCCTAAAATCAGTCATCAATTTGGTCATCTCAAGCCTTTTAGATTATCTTTTGTCGAGTGTGACCCAGAGAGAGCACTCTCTTGTCCTTGTAGGGCTAGCTACGAGGCTGAGTGTGGTTTGATGTGGCCTTGAGTCTTGCCTTATTTCAGCCTAAGGCAGATTTGAGCGCTAACATAGTGGTGACTCCACT
The DNA here is from genome assembly GCA_000404065.3 of Pinus taeda. NCBI lineage: Eukaryota > Viridiplantae > Streptophyta > Pinopsida > Pinales > Pinaceae > Pinus > Pinus taeda. The sequence continues at coordinate 13,783 of APFE030859400.1, forward strand.
GGGGAAGAAATCTCAAATGGTTTGCTTGTTGATGAGTTTGTTTCACAAGTCTTAGACGGAGTCTGAAGTCACGCTAGGTAGCTTTCGAAACGCTCTTGCTATGCATAAGCAGAAGTAGATAAATGATGCTTCAGTCGATCTCCGGTTAGCTTGCAAAACTTTAATTTGCACATCACCCCAGTACCTTTGATCATTCTAGACCTTTGGATGATTGATTCTAGCAAACGATTGGCTGAATTACTTTCATTCTTTTGATCTCCTGATAAATACATTGGCTTCAAAAAGACATACAAGAGCTAATCTAGATCCGAATCCACCTCCTATTTATGAAAATCCAAATTTGATTCGAAAAATCCTCCGTCAAGAAAGCTCGGCGACTCCCTTGGTTAAATCTCATTCATGTCCTGCACGTTTTGAATACCTTGAAGAACTTCCTTTTGACGCAAGGTTTGAATTGTCATTGTTCAAAACCAAGTCCAAAAAAGCTCTCGATTCTATTGTTCCAAATCCTGACTTTGCTGTAGCTCTTGAATTTGAGAGGCGTAATAAATTAGTTGACAATTTTATCTTGAGGCACCTTCAGACCACCATCCAAGCAGCCAATCTTTCTGAGTTTTTAGAAGCCATATCTGCAAACATTGGATTCACCGTCACGACATCTACCTCTAGAGTTCCCACTGAATTGCCTTTCATTCCTACCATTCCTTTGTAGCCTATAATTACTTACTCCGAATCTACAGCTAATTCTCCTTCTTCATCCCACATTTCTTCTCCTCCGCATACTCCCCATACAGTAGCAGCATCCACTCCGCCAACAACACCGAGAATAAATCCACCTAGAGCAATGGCTGCTCACTTTGCACCTCTTGCTTTACCTCAACAATTGCATGATATGCCCGCGGACTATCAGAGTAAAATTCGTTTATTTGATGGCACTCCTCAAAGTGTGTCCGCTCAGCAGCACATAGACAAAATTGCAACTTTTTATGATTTATATGAGATTGATGACGAGGATGTAACTATGCGATTGTTTGTGCAAACATTCGGAGGAGAGGTAAGAAAATGGTTCAGAGGCTTCGGAGCTAGAAGTATACGTACATTGGTTGAACTTCAGAAGCAGTTTCTTGATCGTTGGGAACTTAGAAAGGATTCGCTTCAGATTAATGCCGAGTACAATAATATCAAACACAATCCCGGTGAGTCTGTCCAAGACTACATTATCAGGTTCAATACAGTTTATAATGCTATCCCTAATGATTTAAGACCATCTAGAAAATCATCTCTTCTTAAATTCTCGGATGGCTTTGATCCGGAGATGGCTTACACATTACGGGATAGAGATCCGCCTACTTTAGAAGATATGCAAAAGATTGTTGTCAATGTTGAGGCAAATTTGAACGACAAAAGAGCACGTTTGAAGGCAGAGAAAAGAGTGACTATAAAGGAAGAATCTACGTCATCAGAACCACCTTGGCTCCGCGAGATGTTCAAAAGACTGAACCTTGACAAATCAGAATAGCAGATTCGTAATCCAAATTACCGTGGCCAGCAACAACCTCAGTACAGAATCAAGTAGCATGAACCAAGAGTACAAGAGCCGGCAGCCCAGCAACCAATCAAAACTCCTCTTTTGCAGAATTTTGCAACTCAAGATTCAGATGAAGATGTTGATGTAGCAAGGGACCAAAATCACTTCTTTACTCCTGATGATTTGCCCATTTACATTACTGAAGAAGACGAGTATGGAGAAATTTCAGGCGCCCAACAAGACGAAGATTTTATCTTAGCTAATGATGCAGATTTAGATGATTACCAAAGAGGATATTTGAATGCCTTGTCCACTCAACAAAAGCAGTATTCATTGAGGAACCGAGATGTGCCTATCAATCCCATTCAGAAAATAAAGGAAGCTACAACACCAGAGATGGATTCACCGATACCGCCGAAGAAAGGAAAAGAGGCAATTGATCCCACAACTAGTAAGATATCAGCAGTAGAAAGGATGAATCAGATAGCTATAATTAAAGATAGGAGAGAGGTTCCGGTCAAAGAAGTCGAAAAGGTTTCAGCATTTAGTTTGGAAAATGAAATTTCCAAATTACAAATATCTATTCCCTTGACTGAAATCATGAAAAACAGCAGCTACTAAGGTCAAGTTTCCAAAATTCTGAACTTTGATCCCATGCTTGACACGGTAAACGTTGAAGATGATCAGACCGAATTGATCTTTGGGCCAGCATTGGATGGTCAGTCCCCTGATAGTGATGTTCCTCCCTTTTATATCAGTTTGAGATTGCATGAATATGTCTTTCATAATGCCATGTTCGATTCGGGTGCTTCACACAATTTGATGCCAAAGGCAATCATGGAGAAGCTGGGGTTAGACATTACCAGAAAATATCATGATTTGTATTCATTTGATTCCAACTGTGTGAGATGTATCGGGCTCATCAAAGATTTGGTTGTTAGCTTAGACCAAATCCCAGCGAAAAATGTCTTGATGGATGTGGTTGTGGCAGACATTCCTCCACGTTTTGGTATGCTACTTTCAAGATCTTGGGGAGCTAAGTTGAAGGGTACTCTACAGTTAGACTTCTCTTATGCCACAATTCTAGTCTTCAGTAAAATGAGAAAGCTATATCGCGAGAAAAAGATGAAATATATGACAACTAGTAAAGAGAAGCCGATCAATCATCCTGTAAATTATGTACATACAGATTTGGAGTTGTTTGTTTTATTTGCTGATAGTTTTAATGATATAGATAGTCATTTAGTTCAAGCGGAAGATATACCAGAGATCACTGAAAATTTCAGAGCAGTACTACAAAAAGAAAGAGGAGAAAATCAAGCTATCATGGAGCAAACAGCTGAAGAAAAGGGGCAACAAATAGAAAAATCAGAGGCAGTACAATTTCAGCACTTGGAGGAGGATGAAGATGGTCTTTGGACCATGGATTTCGATGGCACGGTAGATAGTGATGGTGCTGGTATTGGTGTGTGAATTCGAAGTCCTTTTTCTGCTCAAGACAAAGTTCCAAGCAAGGTGAGAATGTGTTCCTATAAGCTAGCATTTGATTGTTCAAATAATGAGGCGGAATATGAGGCTCTCATTGTTGACCTAAAGATTCTTAAGAAGCTGAAAGCGAAGAAGATTGCGGTCTGTGGTGATTCCGAGTTGGTGATAAAGCAATTTAAGGGTGAGTTTCAGGCCAAACATCCTCGCATGAGGGCATATCAAAATGCAATCTTAGATATTTTGAAGTTGTTTTCTGATTATACCTTGACATGTGTGCCTCGCCTACAAAATGGTGTTGCTGATGGACTTGCTAAGGCAGCAAGCAATTTAAAAATTCCAATGAATTCTAGCACAAAATTTGAGATTCATGTGAAGCATCGTCCCACCGTTCCATATAATCAACGATGTTGGCAAGTTTTTCAAGATGATGAAGAGATCAATGAGTTTCCTGCAAAATAAGGGTAAGTTCAAAGATTCCTCAATAGATACTGAAAATGATGATGGTGATGACAATATACAAGTAAAATCAAATGGATTGTGCTGCAACTTAAGGACAACATTATTCCTAAAAGGATTGATTCCTTTAGAGGAGCTGTTTGACCAAGATGATGTGGCCCGCAAATCGACATTGAGACCGACTGAAAAGGGTGTTGAAGAGGTAAACATTTGGGAACAGCTGAAAATCCCAAGATGGTTAAGTTATCAAGGTCATTATCACCAAAGGTAAAAGCTGAATATATGAAATTGTTGTCTTTATTTTCTGATGTATTTGCATGGGATTACTCAGATCTTAAAACATATGACACAAACATCATTCAGCATACTATTCCTATTAAGCCAAATCAAAAGCCTTTTCGTCAAAAATTGAGGAGAATCAATCCGAAACTGCTGCCATCAATTGAGAAAGAGGTAAATAGATTGTATAAGTTAGGAATCATTGTGCCTATCCAATTTTCAGATTGGATATCAAACTTGGTGCCCGTAAGGAAGAAGACAGGTGAGATTCGTTTATGCATTGACTTCAGAAATTTGAATAAGGTGTCTTTAAAAGACAATTATCCATTGCCCAAAATGGATGATATATTGCAGTGAGTAGTTGGAGCATCAAGGATGTCACTACTCGACGGTTATTCAGGATACAATCAGATTTTAGTGCATGAGGATGACCGTGACAAGACAACGTTCACCACTCCATGGGGAACATTTCATTATGCAAAGATGCCTTTTGGTTTGAAAAATGCAAGAGCCACCTTTCAGCGTGCGATGGACGTAGCTTTCGCCAATGAGAAAGATGTATTTTTAGTTGTTTATCTTAATGACTTGACAGTATTTTCAAATTCAGATGAGGAACATTTGTATCATTTGAAAATTGTTTTCCAAAGGTGCAGAAAATATGGCATATCGTTGAATCTGAAAAAGAGTCTTTTTTCCATGGATGAGGGAAAACTTCTTGGCCACATCATATCTAAAGACGACATCCATATTGATCCAGCACGTGTTGAAGTCATTCAGCAAATTGAACAGCCCCGGAACAAGAAAGAAATTCAGTCCTTCAATGGTAAATTGAATTTTCTACGTCGCTTCATTCCAAATCTAGCGAAGCATCTTAGAGAGATCACAAGCATGCTCAAGAAGGACAATCAGGTAAAGTGGACCGACGAGGTGGTCAAATCATTTAATTTAGTGAAGTTAGCTCTTTCTTCAGCTCCTATTTTGATCAGCCCCGACTACACTCAAGATTTTATTTTGTTCTCATTTGCCTCTGAGCACACTTTGGCAGCCGTACTGATGTAGAAGAGAAAAGGTGTTGAAAAGCCCATTGATTTTTTTAGTCGGATTATTAGAGATGGAGCATTGAAATATAACATCATTGAGAAACAAGCACTTGCACTTGTTAAGGCCTTAAAAGATTTCTGTGTGTATATATTGCATTCACATATTCTAGCTTATGTTCCTAACGCAACAGTTAAAGATATTTTAGTACAGGCAGATCCGGAAGGTAGAAGGGGTAAGTGGATTGCTGCGTTGCTAGAGTATGATGTAGAGATTAAACCCACCAAGCTGATCAAAGGTCAAGGACTTGCCAAGCTAATGGCTGAAACAAATCTGCAATTTTTAGACATAAATTTGATTGCTGCCATGTCCGATGAAGATGAGTAGAACCCATCAGTTCAGGTATCTGAAATGTTTCTTTCTTCTCCTTGGTGCGCTGACATTTTATATGTACTTTAGCATTTGTCTTCACCTCTTGGAATGCCAAGAAATAGAAGTAGAACATTGAAATTGAAGGCTGCAAAATTTTGCATACTAGATTCAGCATTGTTTTGGAAAGACCTTGGTGGAATGTTATTAAATTGTTTGGTCGAAGAGGAAGCCAAAAGAGTCGTGGAAGATTTTCATAGAGGGGACTGGGGGGGTAATCCTTTTTGGAATACTACAGCAAACAAGATTCTAAGGGCAGGATATTATTGGCCTTCATTATTTTCAGATGTATATAAGGCCATAAAAAATTGTCACGAATGCCAAATTTTTCAAGGAAAGCAGAAGCTCCAGCCTTTGCCTCTCAAACCAATTGAATTCAGCGCACCTTTTCAGAAATGTGGATTGGATTTCATTGGTGAAATTCATCTGGCATCATCAGGACAGCATCAATGGATATTGACGGCCACAGACTACTTCACAAAATGGATTGAAGCAATTCCTACTCGACAAGCTACGAATGCGGTAATTATTTCTTTTCTTGAGACCAATATTTTGTCACGTTTTGGGTGTCCAAGTAAGTTAATTATAGATAATTCAGCAACGTTTAAGTCCAAAAGGATGATTGAATTTTTCTATAAGTACAATATTAGCTTGGGACATTCAACCTCATACCACCCTCAAGGAAATGGATTGGCGGAGTCATCTAATAAGTCTTTGGTCAATATCATTAAGAAATTGTTGGAAATCAGCAAAAAGCGCTGGCATAAGAAGTTGATAAATGCATTATGGGCTGATATGGTGAGTCAAAAAAAGTCTATTGGCATGTCTCCTTTCGAGTTGGTGTACGGAACAGACACGGTTTTTCCCACTTCACTTGCTGTCCCGGTAGTCAAATTGCTTCAAGAAGTGGGTAGTGAGGAAGATCCTATGCAGAGAAGGATAAATCAGATGATTCATTTGCAGCAAACATGGGAGGAGGTATTTCAAAACACTTGCAAGCTGCAGGAGCGCATCAAAAAGATTTATGACCGGAAAGCAAAAGCGGATACATTTCAGCTAGATGAGGTTGTTCTGAGGTGGGATACTCGTCATGAAGACAAGGGAAAGCATGGCAAATTTGAAAATTTATGGAAGGGTCCTTACAAGATTGCAGCATATCGCGGCCAAAACGCTTTCCTTCTCAAAGAGATGAATGGAGATGAATATCCTGGAGGGCCGATCAATGGTCAACTGTTAAAGAGATACTACTTCTGAATATTTTCTACTCATTTCATTATCATTGTAAATATCATTTTACTTTTGTCCTATTGCACATCTACACTAATTTATCATCTTCAGTTTGGGGACCGAGGTGAAGGCTATAATTCTGAAAATGAAAGTTAGTTAGTCTAAGTTTGTCAAGTCAGTTGTCAAAATTTTTTAAATTCGAGTTTAGTCTTGTCAATGCAATTTTTGTTTTTCAGTCAAATTCTCAAGATTTTGTGTCGGAATAATGACTCCATCGCCCAATGGATGAAGGCACTGTCTAGCTCTTGCAGAGATCTGTGGTTCTTGGCATCTCCAAGGAGCTACCATCCCCATTGGAGCCAATGTTAAAGTCGGTCTAGCTATCCCTCTATCAGAGATCATAGCTTTTTTTTTTTTCATTTCATGTTTTAGGTGTCCCATCAGTTTTCATCAGTTGCATTTCGTTAGGCATGCCATAATTCTAATGGAGTGGTCTGTGTCATTCATTCCCCTCGTGCATATCGCTACTGGTTTAGGATGAGTCATAAAGCTTCACAAGTCATTTTTTAAATTTTTAGGTCTAGGTCTAGGGTTTGAGTTAATTTAGTCTTGAAAAGTCTTAGAAGACCAGCAGGCTAGAGGGATGCCTTTGATAAATCATCACTTCAATAATTGTCACCATTGTACAGTTGAATAAGGACTTCTCTTAAAAACTCTATTTTGAAGGCAAGTCGCCACCTCATTTTTGTAAAAATTGTCAAAATTTTTAGTTCTTCAATTGTTCAAGTGCAGCCCTGGTCTCCTTTGCTGAAGCATATCAGAGTTATACCTGCAAAAAATTATCAGAGAAACTCATCATTTCAACCTGTTATCACTCAGGTTGTTCCCTGCTTCCTAAAGGGAATACGCCCGAGGTAACCACTAACCAATCTTTTAATTACAGGTCCTAGCCTACCTGCAACCAGAGAGGGCTCTCTCTTTATGATTTAGCTTTATTTGGTGGATGATTTTAGGCTAGTTATGGTGTGCTGGTTTTTGTTTTGAATTTGGTTGGTTGGTGAATTCAAACAGAGTTGAGGTATAGATTACAAAATAGTTAGGGCCATTGGGCAATGGAGTCTAGGTAGTGTGTTGTTGAAGTATGTTTATGAAGACAAAGTATTGCTGCAAAGCCAGATAGGCATCTATGGAACAATTTTTTAGATTTTGTGATGAAGTTATGTAATTAGTGAGTGAAAGGCAATTGAGAATCTTTCACTATGCTAACAAAGGAAAAATGAAAGTATTGCTTAAGAGCAATTAAGAATTCTCAAACAATATTCACAATGATAGAACTAGTTTAGACATGAGCAATTAAGAATTCATATCCATGGCTAATCCAGAAGAAAACATATTTAGAAATAGAGATTAAGCATAGGGTGTGTTCAAATAAATCCTAAGCTATTCTTTTTCTCTATTTACTATGATCATGAACACATATGAATTATGGCATACACAGAAAAACACGTACACAGTTCAAAATAACTTATTGTTCCAGCAAATGACACAAGAATTCTGCAACACAACAGAGCCATTCATTTCCACCTTCAAACAGCATAAGAACCAGGAACTCCACCTGCCATTTGTATTAGAAAAATGTCTCAAGTATACAATAGAGCTCTTCTGAAAGAGTTTCACTACAACCGACCCTCAATACGTTCTTTGAGGGGATATATATACAAAATAGGATACAAAATATCTCAATAGTGAGTTATTGTGCGATAAATTGCACCACCAACTCTCTTACAAAAAGTAAATGAAAGATATAACTACAGCAATTAATGTTGAGATGGCAGCTATCTTTCTGTCAGACAACTTTTGACTTTTTGGCTCAGGAAAGTTGGTTGTACCTGTGCCTTTAATTCTGCGTTAGTTGAGCCTGTTGTCTGAGTGCTTTGGTGAGTCACTGTACGGATGCTTCCTGTGATATCTACATGTTGGATTATCTGCTAACCTGTACTGTGACTTAGATCTGAATTTTCACAAAAAGGAATAATATAGTGGGATCACCTGGGTAGAACTTCCAGCATTGCCTGCCACCAATCAGATGGAGGTAGTTGATGTCTCCTTATTTTTACCAGTGTTTCATCTGCTTCAGTATATCTGTAAAAATTTGGAGGCACTTCAAACAGATGATTTATCTCATGCTCAATAAAAAATAAATTTTCTAATTTGTCATATAGAGACTGCCCAGAGGGAGGCCCTGATTCTTCTGTGGAGCTGCTGGATGCTGTTATTTGATTCTCAACATAGTTGTTGATCCTTGTGATATATTGATCATATGACAGCAATTGTCCTGTGCCAGTCACTAGGCTTGGCAGTCCTTTATCCTGCAATACGGTCATCTTTGCCCTGAATTCATCAATTTCTGCCTTCATATCCTGACATTTCCTTTCTAGTGTTTCAGTGAAATTCCTCAAAGTCAGCACTTTCTTGGCTGTCAGGATGGTGTCTGTTCTGTTGTTTATTTCTAGTGCTGCCAATTCCTCCCTAGTGTGGGTATTGAGGAAATGTATCATTTTATTGGCCTGCTTAGGCATGATTCCTAGTGCTGTTCTGGCCCTTTGTATTTCAACATGAGCTATGCCTATCAGTTCAATTTTCTCATGTATTTCCTGGATTGACCTCCACTGGTCATGGATTGATTGGCCAATTTTGGCCCAGATTATCTTCTTGATTTCTGCCAGATTTTTTCCTAGAAGCAATTCTTTTTCCAAAGCTTTCACTTTGGCTTCCAAGGCCTTTATTTCTCTCTGCTTCTCTGCTACAGTCATCTTGTACTTGTCATAGCTGGCCTCTAGCTTGGCCAGTCTATCTTTGGCTTCATTGATTTCTGTCACCTGAACCTCAAGTTTCTTGACAGCTTTCATCAAGTCCTCCATACTCATGCTAGATTATGCCGCTGTTGTTACTTCTGTTGCTGATGTGGCTGTGGTTGGTGCTGGAATGGCAGGAGGGGTTGTTGCTACTTGTGTAGGAGGGGTAGGGCCAAGAGTTGTAGAAGTTTGGGGGGGCTGGGAGGTTGACTCCCCTTGCTTGTCCTGCATTGCCTTTTCCAATTCTGCCTCCATTTCCAATATCCTTTGATTCATCATCAGAAGCAGATCCATGGCCTCATCAACTTGCTTCTCTTGTACAAGTTCTGTTGTTTGAGGGTGAATGGTTGGAGGCAATTTTGCCTGCTTTCTCAGTGCAGCAATGTCATCCTCTTTTTTCTTCATAAGGGCCCTAACACCCTTTGGATCTTTTGGATCATGTCCCAGATCAATGATTATGTCTTCCAAAGTCTTTATTCTGTTGTCCTTAGCAGAGGAAGACAACCTTTCCAAATAAAATTGTGTATTTGTGTTCTTTAGTGACTCTTTTAACTAATGGGCCACCATAGCTCTGTCTGCAAGTGTGGCATATACCATTTTCCTTGTATGTTTGTGTAGCTCTATTTGATCCATGGGGTGTATGTCCTTGGAGAGGACTTCTAGACTTGTTTTGGTGTAGTCTGCAGATGATCTGGGTTTTGGCACTTTAGGCTTAAGATGAGTGAAAATCATCTTATCTTCCTTGATGTCATATGTTGCCATCAATCTCTGCAGCTTGGAGGGTGTTGTCTTCAAAAATTGATCATATAGTTGAACTCTTAAGAGTTCATTTTGGGCATTGATCTCCTTAAATGATCCTTTGATTCCTGTTGGTTGTTTGCCCTGCTGCCTTGAGGAGGATACCTCTGTGCCTTGTTGCATGACCTGTTCTAGCTGAAATGAGCTAGTGGCAGTCTGCAGGCTAGATTGTCTTTCTCTATCTTGGCTTTCTGCCCTTTCCTCACTGATGTCTTCTTCCTCTATTTCAGGGTCAATTCTTGGCCTCTTGGCCTCTGGTTGTTGTGTTGACCCACTTGGAGGTGTGACCTCCTCTCTATCTCGATTTTTTCCTCTCTCTTCATTGAGAGGTGTTTGCAAAACTGGGATTTGGGGTGGTCCAGTTTGCTGTAAAGGGGCTTGCCCTTGAGTTTGATCCTTTGAGGTGCTGGGCTGCCCTGCCTCTGTCTCTTGCTGTTCATCCATTATTTCTTTGCCTTTTGCTGTAGTGGTTGTTGTAGATGCTTGCTGGGTAGTCTGTGCAGCTGGAGCAGTGG
>APFE030859402.1:0-21753 GCA_000404065.3 Pinus taeda
AAATGTGTGTAGATTTTCTTTAGCATATGGCTTGATTTACTATCTACACTAATTTTGTATGTTTGGATATTTACAATTGTTTATGTATGATGATCAAAATTTGATATGCAATGTTTGTATGTATTTATAATTTTGTGTGTGTAGTAAGTAAATTTGATGGGATGTTTGTCTGTTTTTGTATTTGCAATATTTTTGATGTTTGAATGTTTGTGCATTTCAATGTGTGTTATTTTTGTGTATTTATTATGTGTATTTATTGGTTATTAGATTTTAAATTAAAAGTATCAAATAATGCATTGATATAGATAATTATAACATGTTAATTGAAAATCTTAAATGTTAAATCAACTTAAAGTTATGTAAATGCATTTTACTTAATCAATATAATATTTTTCCAACCACTAGATTTTGTGATAATTGCACAATTTTTGGATGCTTGTTTAGTGGTACACTTCATGTACGATCAAGTTGTATGTCATTGATTGATTGGTGTATGGTAATTACAAAACTTTTTGTATGCCTATTGAGTGATTGAATTTTTGTATGATCAAGTTGTATGTTTTTATTGTATATATTGATTGATGTGTTTTTATATTACTTTGTGATGATAAATTTAAATGCATAATTTCGTGTAATGATTGTCATTTGAGTTTCATTTATATGATTGTGTTTTAGAATGAATGTGTGACGTATTAATATGTATTTTGTAATCATTAAAATCATATTATTCACCACATCTCATCAAGTCTCAATGTCAAGATTGATAGTAATATAATATTAATTGGTAGAGTCAACGTTGATTAATAGGCAGTATTATCCTGAGATGAGAATTTATGTTTTCAATTTTTACAATACTACAAATTAATTGATAATTAAATTCAAAAGATGTTATACCTAGACATTTAAAACAAGACAATATTGCTCATCAAATCCATGATACAATGCCATGAAATATGGCATCCTTATTGTCCATGTGATCTACATACTTCATCAAGATGGTCTCTGTGTTTTGGAACATTTGCGAGGGATTCAAATCATATGCAACAAGAGAAGCCAGTCTAGTTGAATCTCCTAATCGTCATGCCATATTCATTGGTTGCATTTGCTCAAAGGACATTTTTGTACCATAGATATTTTCGAGAAGAAGCTTAAGGGTATTATAAACACAAACCAAGTTTTTCTACCTTCCTTGATCCCAATAAATTTCTCGTCACCTAATCTAATCCAAAAATAAACGTATATGCTCTAATTCCTCTCAGGGGAAATGTAATCCCTACATATGGAGGAAATCATATAAAAAACTTGAGCAACTCTAGGATATGTTTGTATGAAGTGTCTACTAGTTTATTGAATTCTACCAAACATCTTTATGATATAAAGCGTCTATTGTGCCAAATTTTCTCACTTGTAAGTGAATAGGGTAAACAAACCCATAGTACCATACATGTTCTCCCTATTATGTACCTAGCCCCAACAAGGTAAAATTTGTCCATCAGAAAATAGTTATAGGCTTCAAATTATACCAAATGAGTCAAATCATGCATAAACATACTTGCTAAAGCCATTATATATTAATTGTTGAGTACATATCAAATTTTATTAGGCATAATAATGTCTAGACAACACGTAGGTGTTGGAAATACTGAGAGGGGGACTGAATCGGTATTTTTTTCCAATTGTTACTTTTACCAGTTAGATCACTTATATTTAGAACAAAAAATGAACAGTAGAAATAAATTCCTTTATTAATATAATCTTTACAATGAATCAAGTACAATATAGGTAGGGATCAAACCCCAGAAGAAGATGCCCAGGCTCAAACCTAGGATGTGCCAAGCACCTACTTGGACTTTAGTGAGGTTTCTACCTCTAGTGCTTTGACCCTATCTTATCCAAGGCACCAACCTTGAGTTTAGGAGCACCAAATACAAGGACATCAATCCTATAGCTTCGCTTTGTCAAGATACGTTTGGTTTCACGACTCCCAAAGTCTTCTTCACCGAGCCCTGTCAATCTTCAATTATCCCTTCACTTAGTCTCCACATCACATCATCATTGACAACCTTGTCATATAGAAAGTGTCACCACTGTTATTCATAATACCCAATCAATCTCTTCAAGTTACCTCATCATGACATCAACACTGCATTGTGATCTTCAATACAACACTTCAATGTGTCTTCAATGAACTGCACCAAGTTCTGCACCAGCTCTAATAATATTTACGCACCTTCTTCAAATCTGGTCCAAGGTTACTCCCAAAATTACTTCAAGTTACCTCCAAAGTCTGCACCAAAATTTGCACCATGACTTATGCACTGCACCAAAATTTGCACCATGACTTATTAAAATTGTTCCAATACTTCTACACAAGGATTTATACACCATACTACATCTATTCTGCACCATACTTCTTCATCAATTTTGCACCAATATTCTTGCACTAAGACTTCAACATTGCACCAATATTTTAGTACTGCACCAGGACTTTTGCAACACAACTTTACCAATGTCCTTACTACAACAAAACTTTAGCAATAATATTATGGCATCATGCTGCACCAATTTACTGATCTGAATTTTGATATGCTGCTACAAGCCCGAATATGATACCTCGGGTCCGAATTAATATGCCACTTCTCAATGCTTCATTATACTCCATTGTGCTATCTTTAGTTCATGGTTTCTTGACTTCACTGTGCATTAGGATGTTTGTTGTTTTTTTCATGAGGAGATCTTTATCTTCAAGGTTTCATTTGCAAGTGTATCTACCATAGTCGAGGCTTGAACCAACACACATCCGGAATCCAAAAAAAACTATACAATCCGCAATCCAACACAGTCTGAGGGTTAATACTCCAATAAAATCTGAGGGCTAATAATCCAACACACCGTCATTACCATGTGATCCTACCTAGTCCACAAATTGAACCAACAGTTCGAGGTTGGTGTGTCCTTGTTTGGTGCACAGTTCAGTATTGGTGCACAATTCCATGTTGATTGGTGCACAGTCCCATGTTGATTTGAGCATAGTCTGAAAGCCCTTACTCCTACATGAATTTTGTTTAGGCATAGGTCATCTTATTGGCAGAAGCTTGCCTTAAAAATGTAAAATCTAATTCTTGCTCATATTTAGGAGATTTTGCTCAAGTAATAGCTCATTAGAAAGGCAAAACTATGCTTTACAAGATCGTGTAGGTGTCTTCAAGGAATTCTACCTCTAAGATAGTAAAAAGGAATTTTTAGTGTGACTGACTAATTATTAGTGAAGGTAGGGTAGAATGCCTTGACTATTGTGCTTCTTCATAGATTGATTTCTTCATTGATTGTCTTCTTAATCATCTACTTGCCTTCTTCTTCATAGAGTCACCATCATCATGTCCTTGATTTCCTTCTTCATCACCTTGTCTTCTTCAACATATGGTCACCATCATTTTGTAGTCTTCATTATTAGGATCACCGGAGGTAAGGACATCAAGCTTCACATCATTGGAGGTAGGACATGTCATCACATGTATTTCTTCTAGGCCTTCATCAAGTATAGAGATATGGTAGCATTTCATTATGATCAAGATACATGATTGACACTTCATTTGTGTCTTCATCACTTAAACAAGAGTTGTAGTCATCCTCTAGCATCTTCAAGAATATTTTCCATCCCGGTCACTGTCATATCAACAATTGAAATCAATGACAACCTAGATTAACAGTGGGATGAAATGGTCCTTGGAAAATGTTCACCTGTTCAATTTAGCAGTCTTAGTATAGTTCAACTAAGAGCCTAATTATTTGCATAGAGTCAATAGAAACATTCAACTTTAACACATTGTACCAAGCCACCAACGAAGGACCCACAAATGGATACATTGTATATGATTAATTGTGCAAGTTGTTGCTTGATCTAGAAATTGTTAAGTGAAGAGAGCTTCATTCTTGTTCTCATATTAGTTTTCTTCCATGAGAACCTGCTAAGGGTAGATGGAGGTTGAATTATTAACATTAATATCTAGGTATGCATCATCAATGTCAACACTTATATCATTTGATGTTGTTCAATAAGATAGGCATTGACCTTTTTGGCCTACAAGTAACAACATTCATTATCAAAATGGCAATATCTCTTATTGATAGAATCATTGTTTCTTCTCCCCTTTGCTAGTCAAGCTAGGTGTTTCTTGATTATGAGCAACAATGATCAACTCACCATCTTGGAATATATTTAGGAGGGATGATCCAAGAAGGAAATTGGGAAGAGCTTGAGCTTTTTGTCAATGTCAGAAAGAAAACCTAAAGTATACTTTATGAAAAATGGTTTTCTTTTGATGTTTAGTTGTAAAAGGTGGCTACATCCTCCATTGGATGGCACATATTTTCACATCCTACAGTCCCAACCCTCCCCTCCAAATTGATAGTCTATGATAATAACATCTAAGAGATAACTCACAGTCCTTGTCGAAGGAGAAAAATGACAAAGAATAACTCAGAGTGCTTATCAAAAGAGAAAACTGACATAGTGTGAGGGTTCTTTGATTATTATAATTCAGTTCAATTATTTAATTCCTAAAATAGGATATGAAAATTTCATCGTGATGACATGGAAAGGGGTTTTGACCCTTCTTTTATATCTACATGTTTTTTTTTTTAAATTAACAAACACTATAGTGGATTATATTTTTTCTTCGATGACATGGATTGTGCTTTTGTTGTCTAGTCGTAGCCTTTTTTGTCTTGCTGTAAAAGCTGGAGCATCTTTCCACATTATGAAATATGAGTCATCCTTTGCAAATGGAATTGGTATCAACATCTAAGAGATAAATATAACCAACATTGCAGTCCCAACCCTTCACTCTTAAAAAAATTGGCAATCTGTGATAGTAAAGTGCGAGAGATAATTGGTGTTGCTTATCAAACAAGTCATATCAATAGTCAAGGATCTTGATTGCTTTAATTCAATTCAATTTTTAACTTCATATTGGCGTTGGCATTGTAGTGCCTCTCCTCCTCCTCTTAGAGTTTCCTGCATTGTGTGGATTTATTAATTCCTCAACATATAGTTGTTGAGATAGGAGAGATTACATTTCGGAATATGGGCTTTTGGCATTAAGAAACTAGTAAACGACATCTTGAACAAATGTGGCAAAGGAAAGAACCAATTATAGAAACCCACAAAAAAACATTAAAAGTGGAGTAGGAATAAAATAATTGTGATTTTATGAGTATGTCTAAATAGGTTGTAGGTTATATGGGAGTAAGATGACTTATATTGCATGGGCATATCATGGTTGCAGAAACACAACGTAGAGCAAATGGTGCAAAGGTAAATTCAATGCATGATATGAATTTTCAATCTATTCATTGCCTTTCAGTTATAAAATTAGGCTGCTTATTTTTCATAAACTATTAAATTTGATTCTTTATAAAGCTTTTGCTACTTTACAAATAAGGCATAGATGACGATTAAATTTTAATAATTATTTCTTGTTTTTTTGGCAGATGATAAGAAAGGACATGAATATACAAGCATGCTAGGATAGATGAACTATCTACATGTCATTATGAATTCATGACATGAATTCATTATGTTATCGTGACCCAAAATAAATTGGCATTCATTTATTTTTCATCTTCATTATGTAATTACTCTAAAACCACTATAATAATACAAAGTATTGTTTTGTTTGAAAGGGCTAAAAGCCCTTTCTCATTGCTCTTGAGGATGGACCATGGTTATCCTCAAGGGTTTGTGTCCCTCTCTCCACCTTACTTTTCCATTTACTTTTATTTATTTATTTTAGAACTAGATAGTTTTAGTTTAATAGATTGTAAATTAAAAATATCAAATAATGCATCAATATAAATAATAATAACATGTAAATTGAAAATCTTAAATTTTAGATCAACTTGAAGTTATGTAAATGCATTTGATTTAATCAATATGATATTTTTGTAGGCATGGGTTTTTGTGATAATTGCACAATTTTTGGATGCTTGTTTAGCGGTTCAATTTGTATATGATCAAGTTGTATGTCTTTATTGTAAGTACATTGATTGGTTGGTGTATGTTAGTTACAATTATTTTTCTATGCCTATTGAGTGATTGAATATCTGTATGATGAAGTTGTATATTTTTATTGCATACAATGATTGATGGGTTTTTCTATTACTTTGTGATGATGAATTTAAATGCAGAATTTAGTGTAATGATTATTGTTTGAATTTCATTCATTTGATTGTGTTTTACAATGAATTAGTGGCACGTTAATATATATTTTGAAATGTGTGAGAATTTTCTTTGTTAATACTTGGTGCTTGGTATCTATATTACGTTTGTGCATTCAAAAATTTTCTGTGTGTGTGATGACAAAAATTTGATATGTAATGTTCAATGTATTTGTGTCTTTACAATGCTTTTTCTGACGCGTACTTGTGACTGTGTATGAGAATGGTTGTTGTTTGGCTTTTTATTTACATAGTTGTGTATTTATAATGAATGTGGATGACATGTTTGTTATGTACTTTGAATTTTGTGTGGCTTTTCTTTAGCATATGGCTTGATTTAGTGTCTACATTAATTTTTTATGTTTGGATATTTACAATCTTCTATGTATGATGATAAAAATTTCATATGCAATATTTGTATGTATTTATAATTTTGCGTGTAGTACGAAGATTTGATGGGATGTTTGTATGATTGTGTATTTGCAATTCTTTTGATGTTTGAATGTTTGTGCATTTGCAATGCTTGTTATGATTGTGTGTTTGTATTGTTGATTAGATTGTAAATTAAAAGTATCAAATAATGCATCAATATAAATAATTATAACATGTCAATAGAAAATCTTAAATCTTAAATCAAGTTGAAGTTATGTAAATGAATTTGATTTAATCAATATAATATTTTCCAACCATGGGATTTTGTGATAATTGCACAATATTTGGATGCTTGTTTAGTGGTTTGATTTGTGTATGTTAATTGCAAATTTTTTAGTATGAATATTGAGCAATTGAATTTTTGTATGA
Source organism: Pinus taeda (assembly GCA_000404065.3). Classification (NCBI taxonomy): domain Eukaryota; kingdom Viridiplantae; phylum Streptophyta; class Pinopsida; order Pinales; family Pinaceae; genus Pinus; species Pinus taeda. The sequence continues at coordinate 7,021 of APFE030859402.1, forward strand.
TAAAGTTGTATGTTTTTATTGTATACATTGATTGATGTGTTTTTCTCTTACTTAGTCACGATGAAGTTAAATGCAGAATTTAGTGTAATGATTTTGGTTTGATCTTCATGAGGGAGATATCGGTGATTTAAAATCAGAGTTCGGATGAGGGAGATATCGGTGATTTAAAATCAGCTCTTTTTCTAGAAAATTTCGTGACGACGAGAAAGTGGAAATAGATTGGTGTGCTAGCCAAGAACTTGTATGCACTTGAGGTACAAGATGCATGCAAAGCCTTGAGGAGCAAGGAAAAGGCTAGATACTTGGTGGTTGAGAGGGAGAGTAAATTACCTCTCAACATGTAGAGCAAGAAGAAGTCTCAAAAAATTGCGGAGGAGCCACGATTGGTGCAGCAGCTTCAGGAGGTTACGGAGCAACCACAACAGGGGAAGCTTAGTGGAGATCGAGTAGAAACATCTACTCATGCATAGAACTCAAGTAGGGGGGAAATTTGAGGCAGGTGGACAAAGGGATCACATGCAGTCATACCTCCAAGTAGGAGGTGGGGCGATGTGGAGTGATCATCCCAAGGAGGAGGGGCAAGATCCTTGATGTACCCAACCTCTTAGATGAGACCTTGCTACAGGAGCCCCGATGTGGAGTAGCAGGAACTGACTGAATGGGTAGAGAAAAATGTGGATGGAGCAGCAAAGAGAGCAATAGTGCAGGGAATCCTAGGACAACGTATAGCTAGCAGGTTGCAGCAATGTGAGAGGCACAAGTGTTTTGCGCAATGCTAGGTGGCACAAAGAGGTGTGCAATGGTGCGAGATGCATGGAGATGTTGCAGTAGTGTAGATATCAGAGAGGGAGCACTTGTCAACAGCAAGTAGAGCTTCAACATCAGAGTATGTTCCTAGCCCAACAGAGTGGTCAGTTGGGAGTGTTTTTGTTCCAAGTGTTGTTGGAGCAAGTGGACCAAGTAGATCTGTTGCATGCGGAACATTCCAGAGTTACAGGATCAAGTTCGAGAGGAAGCCTTTCTTATTGAGATAGAGTGTTGAAAAATGTGCACCAAGAAATGTTAAATTTAGAATGTGCTAAAAATAGACCTACTAAAAATAGCATGTCGAAAAATAGCAGTTTGGCCAGTAAGGTCATTGGCCACATTGGGTGAGAGGTGAAACTGCTAAAAATAGAAAGTTCTAAAAATAGCATTTCTGGGTCCCTTCCTACTTATAGCAATCCCTAGTCTATCTATAGGAAGTAAAATTAATTTTGGTCTTAATAGCAATTGGAAATATTAATTAATTAATTCAGTTGAGTTAATTAGTTAAGAAAATTCGAATTTGAAGTATTTGTGAGCATGCACATGAGTTGTCCCATTGATTAAGGAATTTATCCTTAATTTCCTCCACTGATTGAGGGAATAAGTATGACTTCTATAATGAGAGAATCAGTTGACTTAGTTCTAACTAGTCAAGTCTAGTTAGATTATTTTGACAAGTTGTTAAAATAATAAAATATAGTTTGTTAATGCTTGCATGCATGTTACAACTATTATTTTAGATCACTAAGAATTCACTCATGGGTAACTGTTGCATATCAGTTATGTCAGAGACCCAGTTGAGATCAAATGTGGGGCACTCTACTATCAGATGCTTGGATATTTCTAGTAAGTATTCCTTGCATGGAGAAGGATCTATTATAGGAGATTGGAGGACTTGTGGCCTATATATTGAGGCCTAGGTAGTCCATGATTTTCATCTTTTGATTGAAAATCATCATAGTAAAAAGAGAGCAGGATAGCTATTGAGTTGATTCTTTTTGTATTGTGAAGAGGATTCCACTTAATTGATAATACATGGTTGGGTTTTTAAGCGGGTGCTTTCCCCTGGATATATCTTGTGTTATGTATGTTTGATTTCTCCATATTAGTTATATGTGTTCTAATTGATGTTTCTCATGGTTGATTAAGCTTCCGATAAAATGTTTATAGAAGTAGATCAAGTGTTTTTCTTTAGTACATTGGATTACCATGTTGATCTACAGGTGGGAAATTTCTACATGGTATTAGAGCTAGCTGATTTGTAGAAAATGCTCTCCATGGTATCAGAGCTAGCTGATTTGTAGAAAAATTCTACAAAATTCTACAAGAACTAATGGGGCATATGGAAATAGGTCTCCTGGTGGGTACAGGTAATAAAGAGAATGCAGCACCATCTAAGAAGTTCAATGCATCTGACAGAGGACAAGGACTTCGATATGAGGAGCAAAATAAGGATGAAGGTTTGAAGCCTTTGCAATGTTGGACTTGTGGAGGAGAGCATCATAGGGGATATTTCCCACAACATCTGGGTGGTAGACCATGGATCTATAGTGCTCACGAGGCACAGAAAGTGGGAGATGTTGGGAAGAGTATTCCTAAGATCTATGCAGCACTAGATAATAGACACATAGACCATTAAGCATCTATCATTGAGATGGATGGTAATAATTTTTATCAAGTTGTTTCTATTTTGATTGACCATGGATCTAATTATAGTTATGTTAATCCTGACCTGGTGGATAAGTGTGTTTGAATAAAGAAGTGCATGCAAATTCTTGGTTAATGTAGTTGGCTATATGTACAAAGAAGTGGGTTCATCATTGAGTAAGAGCTTGTGCATTTGATTTGAATAGTATGCGTACCTCAGCACATTTGAATGTATTACTGTTGTGATCATATAGTATGTTGTTTGGCAGGGATTGGTTGTACCTTCATAGAACCAAGGTGTATTGTTATGAAAAATCCATTGAATGCTTGGATGAAAATGGAGAATAAAGAGTATTGTGAGGTAAGAAGAAAGCAACGGTAGTTAGAATGGTGATAGTTATGCAAGCCAAGCGTAGTCGTAGGAAAGGGTGTGTGTTATTTGCAGTGCACATTTCTAGTGATAAATGTAAGGAAGTTGAGGATGCAGATGTTTTGAGCAGGTACCCAATTCTACATCAGTTTTAGGATGTATTTCCTGTAGATATTTCAAAGTTTCCACCTCACAGGGAAGTAGACTTTTCTATTGACTTGGTGCCAAGGGCAGCTCCGGCATCAAAGGCACCTTACAGGATGAGTACACCTTAGTTGGTAGAGTTGAAGCTATAGTTGAAGGAAATGTTGGACAAGGGATACATTAGGCAATGACTAAAAGCAGTTAAATCAAGTGACCATCAAGAACATGTATCTGTTACCGAGGATTAATGAATTGCTTAATTAGTTGAAGGGAGCAGCAGTGTTCTTGAAGATTGATCTGAGAACCGAATATCATCGGATACGCATTAAAGAAGAGGACATCTACAAGACAACTTTCTAAACCAGGTATGGCCATTATGAGTTTGTTGTAGTTCCATTGGTTTAACTAATGCTCTAGCTACCTTTATGCTCTTCATGAATAGTGCGTTGTGTCTGTATTTGGACAGGTTTTTTATTGTGTTCTTTGATGATATATTGGTATATTATAAAAAATGAAGAAAAGCATGTCAAGATTTTAGCAGCAATTTTGATATTATTGAGAGAGAATCAGTTGTATGTTAAGCTCATCAAGTGCAGATTCTTTAAGACTGAGGTACACTACTTGGGACACGTGGTTTCTAAGGATGGCATAGCAGTGGACCCAGAAAAGGTAAGATCTATCATGGAGTGGGTAGTTCCCAGGAATGTGGATAAGGTGAGATCTTTTATGGGGCTAACAAGTTATTACAGGAGGTTCATCAGGAACTTCTTGCAGATTTATTATCTTATCACAACATTGCAAAGGAAAGGTAAGAGGTTTGAATGGACAGAGGAGTGTGCGTCCATTTTTTAGCAACTCAAGCAGTTGTTGACACATGCATGAGTGTTAAATATTGCCAATGTGGACAAAGAGTTTGTAATATGTACATATGCTTGTAAGAGAGGAATTGATGGAGTCCTTATGCAGGATGGACAGGTGGTATGCTATGAGTCACGAAAACTAAAATAGCATGAGAAGAAATACCCGCTACATATCTTAAGTTGGCAGTGGTCATACATGCATTGAACATGTGGAGGCAATCTCTTCTTGGTAGGAGGTTTGTATTGATGAGTGATCATAGTGGTTTGCGGTATCAATTTAACCAACCGAATTTGATTGTAGGTAGGCTCAGTCGCTGGCCACGATCAATGAGTTCAACTTTGAGATCAAGTATATCAAAGATAAAGACAACAAGATAAAAAATGCTCTTAACAGGAGGATGCATGTCATACCATAGCAGGTATGAGCTCCTACGGGATGGATTTACAAGATAGGACCTTGCAAGCAGGTCAATAGGATGTCAGGTATATGGAGATTGTGCACAAGTTGCAGCAGGGTTCAGCTAGTGGTACAAGTACAGGTTTAGAGACATGATATATGTGCCAAATAGTAGTGAGCTCAAGAAGGCGAGATTGAGGGAGTTTCATGCGAAACCATATTTAGGTCACCCAAGATATCAGAAGATGCTAACAACAGTGCCGAAATTATATTATTGGCCGAATTTGAAGTGATATGTAGCAGAGTTTGTGGCTAAGTGCTTGAATTTTCAGCAGATGAAGGTAGAGTGTAAGCATCCATGTGGGGTTCTATAGCTGATTCTGATTCCAGAGTGGAAATGGGAGGTCATTTCCATGGAATTTATAAGAGGTTTTCCGAGGACAGTGAGACAACGTGATTCCATCATGGTAGTGGTGGGCAGGTTGATAAAGGAAACACACTTCATTACAGTGAAGTCTACATTCTCAGCGAGTGATGTAACGCACATCTTCATCAAGGACGTGGTCAAATTGCATGGAGTTCCGAATAATATTGTGTCAGACAGGGATGTGAAGTTCACTTCCAAGTTTTAGAAGGAGTTATTTGCAGGTTTGGCTACAGAGTTAGCCTTCAGTACATCTTATCATCAACAAATAGATGGGCAGACAAAGAGGGTCAACAAGATATTAGAGGACATGTTGAGGATGTATGTGATGCATCAAAAGTGGAAGTGGAAAGAGTACCTTCCACTGGCAGAGTGTGCTTACAACAATGGGTACTAGGAGTCACTAAGGATGAGCCTGTTTGAGGCGTTGTATGGGAATAGTTTTAATACTCCCATCAGTTGGAGTGATCTGGTGAACAGGGTGTTGATTAGACCAGACATGTTAGAATAAATGGAGTGAGGAATGCATGTAATCAAGAAGAATTTGAAATTAGTACGGGATAGACAGAAGAACTACGCAGATCAAAATAGGTTGTTCAAGGAGTTCCATGTTGGGAAATAGGTGTACTTGCGCATCAAACCAAAGAAGAGATCCTTGCATATTGGATCATGTGAAAAGTTTGCACCCCGGTTTTTTAGACCTTTCAGGAATATTGAGAGGATTGGGCCAATAGCCTATCAACTTGCACTACCTTCGATAATGAAATTCCATGATGTTTTCCATGTGTCATTGCTTAAGAAGTATGTTAAAGATGTTAATCATATGATTGACTGGTCTGTATTGCAGGTGGAGCCAGAAGGATAGTTCCAGTAGGAACGACATTGTATATTGCAGAGAAAGGTGTTCATGCTCTGGAAATGAGCAATCAAGTAGGTTAAAGTGCAATGGAAGCAATTTTGGCCCAATGAATCTACATGGGAGATGGTGGATCAGACGTGGGCTATGTACCCTTGCTTATTCATTGGTTGAGCGGATGTTTTGGTACATGTTTTGGTTATGTTTGGTATATGTACATATGTATACAGATGTAAAAACCACCATGAGATATGTTATAAATATTCAATAAGCGATATGGTTTTCATGTCATTATGATGTTCTACTTATTATGTTGTCCTATTGGTTTGCTTCTCAACAGGATGATCATTGTAAATACTGCAATGAGCTAATTTATAAAGCTCCATGGGTAGTATGTTTTTCTTACAGAAGCCTTGTTGGCTGTAGGTGTTGTTGAATACCGAGGATGGTGTTCCCCCAAGGGGGAGGGTTCTATAACAACCCTGGTGAAAATTCCATGTAATAAAAGTTAATAAAGGAAAAATAATAACCACAGTTGTTGGGATGTTTATTCCAAGCTGAATGCTGGGAAAAAGCATAGTGATGGGGATAACTGGTGATTTGTTAATGGCTAAGGAAATTCGAAAAGACAATGACAAATTATTTGGAAAGGAAAAATGGTATTTTGGAACATTTATTTATGAAAATAATGGGAAATGAAGAAAATAGAGGCCTCATTAATAAAAAGGCTTCATAGGATCAGTTCTCAGACTTTTGTCAGTTCAATTTTGGAGCTCTCTCTCTATTCTCTTTCTCTCATACTCTTGGACACATACAATATTTTTGGAGCACTCTTGGAGGAGTGTGGCATACTTAGAGTTTTGGAGAAAGAAGGCAAAGGAAGAGAAGCAAAGTACAATACCAAATTGAAATTAGCAACTACATCGGGTTTTGCTTGCAAGTAATGAGTTGCATGTATGTTTTCCTCACTAGTTTTGGCATGCATGGCATATGCATGTGGTTTATTTGTCATGATTTATCATTGGCATGGTGGTTTGCCAAGATTGACAGTGGAGTTTCCTAACCTTGCCATTTCCTGGATAGCCATAGTGTTGTGGGTTTATTTCTTTACTTTTCTAGTTGGTCCTCGTGTTTCCTTTAGCTTGGGTTTAGTTACTAATTCTTGGAAGCCATGGTTAGATAAACACTCTAGAAGCCCAGTAACAGCTTGGGTTGAGTTACTAGTCCTGGAAGCCTTGGTTGGAAAAACACTCTGGAATCCCTTGGTGGGTTGAGTTACTAGTCCTAGAAGCCCTGGTTGGAAAAAGCGCTTTGGAAACCCTGTATTCAGGGTCAACCTCCTGAAGACATACCGAGCCAGCTTGAAGGCTTGAAAGTCCTCGTATCTCCAAGTAGCGGTAGAAGTGGGTCACCTGAAGAAGGAGAACCTTCTTGGTAGAATATTTTGATTCTCAACCGTTAGTTGTGGGATAAGAAATCCCAACAATCATTTGATGCCTTGAAAGAGGCACGCACATATGCCCCATTGCTTAGTCCTCCCAACTATTGGTGTCACTTTATCTTATACTTGGCAGCCTCACCATCCTCCATTGATATAGTGTTAGTACAAATCCATGGTGATCTTAGTGAGCATGCGATCTATTATCTCTCAAAAGGCTTGGCTAGGCTTGAACTATGATATTCACATGTGGAAAAGTTATCCTTAGCAGTTGCCTTTGTTGTCAATTTCTTCTGGCATTATATATTGTTGAGATAGACTACTCTCATCACCTTGGAGAATCCCATGAAACACATTCTATCTCATCAAGTCATTGGAGGAGAATATTCCAAATGGATTGTTATGCTCTAGCAATTTGATTTGGTTTTTTCCACTCCTAAGGCTAAAAAATCATTAGTCTTCGATGAATCATTGGTAGACCTTCCTATTTTCAATCTAGATGAGGTAACCCATCATCCTCTTCTTGATGAATCTGCCTATCTAGTCAACTCAAATGAACCTTGGTATGGAGACATTCTTATCTACCTCCAAATGCAACAATTCCACCCAGATCTCTTGAGAGATGACCATCATCACATTCACCACCAAGCCATAAACTATTTAGTGATGAATGATACTTTATATCATCATGGTGTTGATACCATTCTTCGATGTTGCCTCACTCATGCTAACGTGGAACATGTTTTAAATGAGAATTTCCATGCTAGGGCATGTGGTGGTCATCTTTATGGAATGGCTACTGCCCAGAAAATTATGTGCATAGGATACTACTAGCCAATGTTTTTTAAAGACTATATTCTTGTAGTTCAACTATGTCATCCTTGCTCAATCTTTATCAAGAAAATATGCACACTCCCAGGCCCACTAAATCTTATTATCTCTAGTGGTCCCTTCTCTAAATGGGGCATTGGCTTCATCACCTACAATCCCACTTCCTCTGATGAACACAACTTCATTATTTTCGGTGTGGATGACTTTACAAAATGGCATGAACAAATGCTCTAGAGCCCTGGGAGGCTTGGGTAGAGACCAATACGGCGATGGTTTATGATGTTCGACCGTGAGGTGGAATCATTGTTGAATGGGTTGAAGTGGTGATCATAACTTAAACAAGAATGCAAAAACTTGCATATATAATCATAAACATAGAGTTGTAGCATAAAAACACTTCATTTCATTAATAGAAAAATATTGAACTATGGTTACAAACAGAATGGAAATAAGATAGCTCGGGCGATGGTAGCTTATCTTTGAGAAGAGATGTGGTGGATACACACCTCTGAACTATGTTACAAGGATACCAAAAAGATATTTAATTGAAATTGTGATTTATTCATTGTTAGAAAGTGTTAATGCATGATTTAAAAACACCATTAAATACATAAGCATGAAGAATTGTTAAGAAATTTTGTAGCATATTAGAATATCAAACCATGAGAAGAAAAGTGATGCAAGAGATTATTAACGGAGTTTGGATATCTTCAAGCCTACATCTTCGGGCCCTGGTCTTGAATGGGGAGGCCTTTATATTAGAAATTCAAAGCCAAAAAATACATCAAAGCTACGTCAACAAGATCCCTCGCTGGTCCAGTTGTGTTCTGCTCAACCTTAGAAATCCGACGCAACATAAGGCTCAGAAAAAGATCTCTTACAACTCCTAGAATAAACCAACAAAGTTCTGCCTCCAAATCCCCAAAGCTACACTAAAACTCTTCTCTGTCGCACAACATTTCTCAACTCCTCTCTACGCTTCATGGCATTACATTACATGTATATATAGTGTTTATGACTAACCTTAATGGAAAACATAGCAATGTATTAAATCACATTTCTCATTGTTATAACCATATACAATATTGTTTAGAACCACACCATATATTACATTCAATGCAATGGAAACTATGCACATATCAACCATATACTATGTTTTAACTCCGGCACATTTATATGGTTTCCCCAAACTTAGTATATAGTTAAAACCAAAACCAATCGTATGTGAATGTTGGAGTGGTGGAACTATTGTGGTTATGGTGGAACTACGTCTTAAACATAGCATAGCAACATAACCTATTGACATGTGCACAAAACATTACATAACAAATCGCATATTATGGGCGGTCGATAGAGATGCAGACTGTGGCATTATTGTTGAACTACGTATTAAATGAAGTAGAACATTCTCGATGGTGATGGAATCACATTAGAGCCTGTGGCAAGAACGTTACATCCACATAAAATATAGTATGTGAACATGGTGGAGTGGTGGAACTGCGTGGCAAGTGTGAACACAGTGGAACGGCGCATCCCGTGGCATCTAATGGTGTTAAACCATAAATTTCTTTAACTGCTACATTTGTTGTTTGTGAGCATCGCTTACCATATGATTTCACACTTTAATATTAATCCACCACCATAGCTTCATAACATATGTCATTGACATGGTTTATAACATATGCCCCATTCCATTGTTTTATAAATCAAATGCACACTACATGTTTAATATATGTTATGTGTGCATTTTAATATATGGTTTTTGTTTTTAAAAATGACATTTTAATAGATACATGCCATCACCATGTAAAAATCACCTTTTAACCTATTATTTCACCTTGCAACCAAACTTGAGATATTACCACTATAACAAAGCTAGAGATCTACCACTGAGTTAAACGTGTACATTTGCCATGTGTCGAGCAGTAAAACATTGTTTCGTCTCAAACTTCCACAAGAAATTCCTTGTTCATTCAGAGGTCAAATGCACCTGTTCAAGTTGCATTGGAGTCGTTTCAGCGAGATCTACGCAATGGTGTTGCTTCCACTTGAATCTAGTAACTTTGAATTTTAGGCTTTTTCTAGATCCTTGATCATCCATTGATCAATTTCGGATCATTTCCTCCCCTCTTAGACCTTTTGGACCACCAAAAGCCTAAATTTCCATAAGACCAATGTGGGTTCTATTTTCCTACTTGTCCGGTATCTTTCCACTCTGTTATGAACCTGTACACTTTACTCATCCATGCAATCATCAGCAAAACACACAAACTACAGAATATATCAAGTCCCTTTCCACCCACATCTACATTCATATTTGTTGTTAATATCCAGACACCACTAAAAAATAATAAACCCATTAACAACATTAAAAGTATTGACATAGCTAAAACCATACCCTACTTTCCTTTCATAGCTGAAACAAAAATGAACTTATCACGCTACAAATCTTGTTGATGTACAATTTTGGATTCCTTAAGCAAAGTTATCTGTTTTTAATTAGCTTTAATGATCCCTTGCTTAAGTTCTTTAGATTGTACAACAACACCTTTCCTAGCATAAGCTGCTTGTTTTAACTGCTCAACTATAAAAAGAGATTTATCACTTTTGTGTGATGAGAATGTACAACATATTCAACTCCTTTTTTGAACAAGTGATACTGATTAGTTTTCCTGCAAAAGATCGCTTTTATATCATATAAATACGGGCTTCCCAAGACCATCCCACGTGTATCTAGTTTTACCACATCACATGTCACCTTATCCTTAAATTGAGAAGTTATTGCAAATGGTAACATGCATTGCTCAGTTACTCACAATTTATGATTTCTTCTCATCCAAATTAAAGTGTACTGTTTATGATGCTTTATGGTTTTCAATCCCAATTTATTAACAACTTTTTCTGAAATTAGGTTAGTTTGAGATCCACTATCCAACAGTGTGTCGATCTTTGTATGTTTCATAACAACCCTTATATGAAATAACTTGCCTCTAGTGTTAGTACAAATCCATGATGATCTTAGTGAGCATGCGATCTATTATCTCTCAAAAGGCTTGGCTAGGCTTGAACTCTGATATTCACATGTGGAAAAGTTATCCTTAGCAGTTGTCTTTGTTGTCAATTTCTTCTGGCATTATATATTGTTGAGATAGACTACTCTCATCACCTTGGAGAATCCCATGAAACACATTTTATCTCGTCAAGTCATTGGAGGAGAATATTCCAAATGGATTGTTATGCTCTAGCAATTTGATTTGGTTTTTGCCACTCCTAAGGCTAAAAAATCATTAGTCTTCGATGAATCATTGGTAGACCTTCCTATTTTCAATCTAGATGAGGTAACCCATCATCCTCTTCTTGATGAATCTGCCTATCTAGTCAACTCAAACGAACCTTGGTATGGAGACATTACTATCTACCTCCAAATGCAACAATTCCACCCAGATCTCTTGAGAGATGACCATCATCACATTCACCACCAAGCCATAAACTATTTAGTGATGAATGATACTTTATATCATCATGGTGTTGATACCGTTCTTCGATGTTGCCTCACTCATGCTGACGTGGAACATGTTTTAAATGAGAATTTCCATGCTAGGGCATGTGGCGGTCATCTTTATGGAATGGCTACTGCCCAGAAAATTATGTGCATAGGATACTACTAGCCAATGTTTTTTAAAGACTATATTCTTGTAGTCCAACTATGTCATCCTTGCTCAATCTTTATCAAGAAAATGTGCACACTCCCAGGCCCACTAAATCTTATTATCTCTAGTGGTCCCTTCTCTAAATGGGGCATTGGCTTCATCACCTACAATCCCACTTCCTCTGATGAACACAACTTCATTATTTTCGGTGTGGATGACTTTACAAAATGGCATGAACAAATGCTCTAGAGCCCTGGGAGGCTTGGGTAGAGACCAATACGGCGATGGTTTATGATGTTCGACCGTGAGGTGGAATCATTGTTGAATGGGTTGAAGTGGTGATCAGAACTTAAACAAGAATGCAAAAACTTACATATATAATCATAAACATAGAGTTGTAGCATAAAAACACTTCATTTCATTAATAGAAAAATATTGAACTATGCTTACAAACAGAATGGAAATAAGATAGCTCGGGCGATGGTAGCTTATCTCTGAGAAGAGATATGGTGGATACACACCTCTGAACTATGTTACAAGGATACCAAAAAGATATTTAATTGAAATTGTGATTTATTCATTGTTAGAAAGTGTTAATGCATGATTTAAAAACACCATTAAATACATAAGCATGAAGAATTGTTAAGAAATTTTGTAGCATATTAGAATATCAAACCATGAGAAGAAAAGTGATGCAAGAGATTATTAACAGAGTTTGGATATCTTCAAGCCTACATCTTCGGGCCCTGGTCTTGAATGGGGAGGCCTTTATATTAGAAATTCAAAGCCAAAAAATACATCAAAGCTACATCAAAAAGATCCCTCGCTGGTCCAGTTGTGTTCTGCTCAACCTTAGAAATCCGACGCAACATACGGCTCAAAAAAAGATCTCTTACAACTCCTAGAATAAACCAACAAAGTTCTGCCTCAAAATCCCCAAAGCTACACTAAAACTCTTCTCTGTTGCACAACATTTCTCAACTCCTCTCTACGCTTCATGGCATTACATTACATGTATATATAGTGTTTATGACTAACCTTAATGGAAAACATAGCAATGTATTAAATCACATTTCTCATTGTTATAACCATATACAATATTGTTTAGAACCACACCATATATTACATTCAGTGCAATGGAAACTATGCACATATCAACCATATACTATGTTTTAACTCCGGCACATTTATATGGTTCCCCAAACTTAGCATATAGTTAAAACCAAAACCAATCGTATGTGAATGGTGGAGTGGTGGAACTATTGCGGTTATGGTGGAACTACGTCTTAAACATAGCATAGCAACATAACCTATTGACATGTGCACAAAACATTACATAACAAATCGCATATTATGGGCGGTCGATAGAGCTGCAGACCGTGGCATTATTGTTGAACTACGTATTAAATGTAGTAGAACATTCTCGGTGGTGATGGAATCACATTAGAGCCTGTGGCAAGAACGTTACATCCACATCAAATATAGTATGTGAACATGGTGGAGTGGTGGAACTGCGTGGCAAGTGTGAACACAGTGGAACGGCGCATCCTGTGGCATCTGATGGTGTTAAACCATAAATTTCTTTAACCGCTACATTTGTTGTTTGTGAGCATCGCTTACCATATGATTTCACACTTTAATATTAATCCACCACCATAGCTTCATAACATATGTCATTGACATGGTTTATAACATATGCCCCATTCCATTGTTTTATAAATCAAATGCACACTACATGTTTAATATATTTTATGTGTGCATTTTAATATATGGTTTTTGTTTTTAAAAATGACATTTTAATAGATACATGCCATCACCATGTAAAAATCACCTTTTAACCTATTATTTCACCTTGCAACCAAACTTGAGATATTACCACTATAACAAAGCTAGAGATCTACCACTGAGTTAGACGTGTACGTTTGCCATGTGTCGAGCAGTAAAACATTGTTTCGTCTCAAACTTCCACAAGCAATTCCTCGTTCATTCAGAGGTCAAATGCACCTGTTCAAGTTGCATTGGAGTCGTTTCAGTGAGATCTACGCAATGGTGTTGCTTCCACTTGAATCTAGTAACTTTGAATTTTAGGCTTTTTCTAGATCCTTGATCATCCATTGATCAATTTCGGATCATTTCCTCCCCTCTTAGACCTTTTGGACCACCAAAAGCCTAAATTTCCATAAGACCAATGTGGGTTCCATTTTCCTACTTGTCCGGTATCTTTCCACTCTGTTATGAACCTGTACACTTTACTCATCCATGCAATCATCAGCAAAACACACAAACTACAGAATATATCAAGTCCTTTTCCACCCACATCTACATTCATATTTGTTGTTAATATCGAAACACCACTAAAAAATAATAAACCCATTAACAACATTAAAAGTATTGACATAGCTAAAACCATACCCTACTTTCCTTTCATAGCTGAAACAAAAATGAACTTATCAAGCTACAAATCTTGTTGATGTACAATTTTGGATTCCTTAAGCAAAGTTATCTGTTTTTAATTAGCTTTAATGATCCCTTGCTTAAGTTCTTTAGATTGTACAACAACACCTTTCCTAGCATAAGCTGCTTGTTTTAACTGCTCAACTATAAAAAGAGATTTATCACTTTTGTGTGATGAGAATGTACACCATATTCAACTCCTTTTTTGAACAAGTGATACTGATTAGTTTTCCTGCAAAAGATCGCTTTTATATCATATAAATACGGGCTGCCCAAGACCATCCCACGTGTATCTAGTTTTACCACATCACATGTCACCTTATCCTTAAATTGAGAAGTTATTGCAAATGGTAACATGCATTGCTCAGTTACTCACAATTTATGATTTCTTCTCATCCAAATTAAAGTGTACTGTTTATGATGCTTTATGGTTTTCAATCCCAATTTCTTAACAGCTTCTTCTGAAATTAGGTTAGTTTGAGATCCACTATCCAACAGTGTGTCGATCTTTGTATGTTTCATAACAACCCTTATATGAAATAACTTGCCTCTAGAGTTGTTAGAATCATTAACTTTTGTCGGATTTACCAGTGATAATCAATGATGTGACCTGTGTCTCATTGCCTGAATCTAACCCTAGGCACAATGGTTTCATTGTTGTTGCAACCTTTTTCTTCCCTTTTCTAGCCCACTTTGGTTTATTTTTGTGATGCCATTGCCAACAGTGATCCTCGTCATGGCCCTCTTTCTTGCAATATTTACAAGAGATATTCTTCAACCTCCTTCTTGCCGAAGTTTACTTTCTTCACTTTCCCTTTTCCCTTGCTTTCCATTCTGGCTGTCAATTCTGATGAT
>APFE030859410.1:3558-90513 GCA_000404065.3 Pinus taeda
CATATGATGACTCTGTATAAGCTCGTTGCGCAGGAGGCACAAACGAACCCTCCATATGATTGGAAGAGATAACAACCCGAGGGAGAACTGACTCAATAACAAGGTTAAGGCATACCTAAGTCAAACTAAATCCCACCCAAGAGGAGGAGACTTTGTTTTGAGTGCTTTGTTCAAGGGCAACACGATTGAATCTAGCTGCCAACAATAAATGGAAATACTATCCCATTCCCGCTCTTTTTTGAAATATATAATTTTTTTGGTCTTTTTCTTTAAAGCTGGAAAAAAAATAAAAGAATGCTATAGTAAAGTGGAAAGAACGAGTGTCAGCGAAGCAAATGATCTAGTTCCTGGGATTGGAACATTCCTATGCTCAATGCAGGGAGGCGAAAACTGGACAGAGACACTCAAAGGTATGTTCCTTCCACGGGTCAAAGTGTGTCAAGCTGCAGAGGTCAAAGGTATGAAAGTTTGATTTTGTAGTCATCATGGTCAAAAGTTGGCTTAAACACGAGTCCAAGTGAAGTCGGCCCAAGGCCACAAGGTGCAGATAGGAAAAATGCAATGCAGTAGTACAACTCAACACAAAGGAGCCTCTAAGGTATAAGGCCAGAACGAAACAAAGAAGAAAAGAGGAATGGGTCTTCATCGTATAAGTCATGGCGGGACTACAGAGGACTCCCAAGCCTACTCAAATCGGAGCAGCATGGGCAACAAATGTCAGTGAGGTGCTAACTAGGATGCTCATGTAAAGGATGGCTCTACCATCGTGTCATGATTTAAAGAATCGACGAGTGAAGATGGTTTGCGAACCATAACATGATGGGATCGACCCTATGGCAAATGTATCGACAGATGGAGGCTAGTACGCATGATGCAATGGAAAAAATGGCTTCCCTAACCTATATTCCAGTGATAAAATGATACCTACCATGACGGGTCGGCAGTCATGGAACCGTCTCGAAATAGTCAAAAAACGTCCAAAATGTCCTGAAAATCAAACCATTCTCGACATTCCAAGCTCCCAAGTTAAAAGTTACATGAGACCAAACAAAATCAATTTTTGAAAAAAAAATTGACATTTTCAAAGCTTATAAAAAGGATTTTGGACTCACCATTTTCACGATTTGAGTTTGAGAGCAAAGAATTGGAGCAAAAAGGAGCTAACTTCCCATACACCAAATTCAACCGTTCAAATTCCTCAAAAATCTCCAGGTAACCCTCATTCTTAACTTTTAATTGATTGTGATTGTTTTTAGAAGTTTTAATTAATGTTTCACCATTGAATTTCTTGCTAAAATTTTCTCTACGGCGTATATGCGGGTTGGTAATATGCAACCCACGTACACGCGGGCCCTACACGCGACTGTGTGTAAAGGGGACCCGCATATATGCCACAGAAATTTCAAACCAAAAAACTAACGGTTGAAATTGATTTTTCTTTCAGGATGACAATCACCTGGCGAGAAAGAGAGCATACCACAATAGATGAAGAAGTTATGAACAGTTCAGAGGCTTTGGATGCATTACGGGGATGCGGTTTTCTTAAGTTCTTCAAATTACTAAATATGAAAGCAAACACACGTTTGCTCGAGATGCTTCTTGATTACTGGAACATCGAGGAGGATGCTTTTATGATCGATCAGAGGTCACTCAGGATAGAAGTGTCAGATATCTATTTCATTACAGGCCTTTCCCGAAGGGGAGAGGTAGTACATTCCCAGGGGAGAACACGGAGCCGTCTCTCCATACAGGGCTACGTACAGATATATTGCCCGAGACATCTGAAGAAATTCAGAAGTCAGATTTCCATCACACATGTGGCGAGTCTACCACTAAGAATAATCTTGTTCATCATAGCTCGAGTGAACGGATCCGCTTCCCTGCATCAAGCATCACGACTCAACATGAGCATGGCGGTTGAGTGCTTGACCACAGTGTTTAATTAGTGTAATCCTCTTTTGGCTAGCATGAAAAGCCAACTCACTTCTATCAAGAGAGGACAGACCAAAAACTTCGGCTATGGGACTATTTTGTGCTCTTTCTTCTTCGAGAGAGTCCCTGCACTTCATCCTAGAGTACAAGTTTCAATTAGCGCCTCGTGAGATCCTCGAATGGGTAGGTGGGTTGACCTGATGAAACATCTGGGAGGTGGGGAGGTCCCACGGACTGCTTTCGACGATGATTTCTTTTCCTGGTGGGATCAGCAAATCATCGCCATTGATGACTACCCCTATGCCGGGTTGGATTTCTGAGGAGATCCCGATCTAGCATTACCACCGACCGCAGCATGGGGCGACATTGGTAACTGATTTTTGATTTTATGATTTTTTTTTTCAAATATAATAATGAACTTTGAAAATATTTTTGATAGGACTCAAATGACTAATATAATGATCATGTTCCAGATATTGGGCCTGTAGGACCAGATGAGTTCCCACAGCACAAGCGTCGCGGCCAAGGGGCCGAAGAGGCGGTTGCAGCCACAGAACGAACTTTACACACAGTTTAGCGGCATTTGGTGAGGCTGACCCACCAAGTGCCGATGGCGGTGGTATAAGACCTTCCTATAGAGATGCAGCGTCATGTGGTTGGCATGCCACGTGACTGGGTCTACACTTTTAGGCGTGTAGCCAATGCAGTAGTTGCCTACTTAGTTGCTCATCCTGAGGCGGGGAATTAGATATAGTGGACATGATTATGGGCATTTGAGTCCCAATTTTGTATATTTTTTTAACAGACTTATGTACACCGGAGACGCTTTATGATATATATATATATACAGTTTGACTTTTTGATGCTTAATTTATTGTGATGAATGATTGATGTGCCAGTCTAATGCTTGATTAGCGATAGAATCAGCTGATCAATTATGAGATCTTGGAATATGCAAATAATTAATATAAGTAAATGATCTTTGCAACAACATCACCCTTAAATATTGGCGAAATAAACATGGATCCCTTACCCGATAAATGTTATTTAATTGTGACACTATCAATTACGAATCAAGATAAACTACCAATGAGTCGATTTCGTGTGAAATCGCCTCAGATAGAAAATTAATGACGATAGTATACTCAGCCATATTTTTTGAAGCAGGATCGATGCATACTCCCCTTGATACCATCAATTGAACAGTTGGATAATACAGTACCCAAGCTGCGGAAGCGAGATTCCGAGTGTGTCGACTAGCACCATCGGTGAATCCAAAATAGACCAAGTCATCCATGAACACCTGCCAAAGCAAGCCAAAAAGTGTTAATATCACAAACTCTTGACAAAATATGTACAAATATACATAATGTACAAAGAAGCCATTGCCTAGCTGGTACTTAAGAAAAGTACTTCTTGAGGTAGAGGCCCTTTCGGGGTTCCGCCAATTTGTTTCCTTCGAAATCGATTAACTCATACGACCCTTTTGTTAAAACTCATTTAATTATGAAGGGACCGTACCACATATGTTTGAATTTACCTGCCCCCAAGGTGTCCTTATCTTGGTCGTAGACCAAGACGATGTCACCTTCAGAAAAGACACGAGGACGGACAACTTTATCATACTGGGTTTTAACCCTTTTCGTATGAGCCTCATTTACTGTGGTTGCATCTCGACGTTGCTCATCGAGATGTTCCAAGTGAAGGAGTTGCTCTTCGAGATGAGAGGTCTCTGGAAGGAGCTCAATATCTAACTTAAGAGATGGAATTTCACATTCGACAGGAAAGATAGATTCCAACCCATAAACTAACTAAAAAGGTGTAAAACCTGTAGTAGTCTTGACGGAGGTTCGGTATGCCCATAAAGCCGGATACAACATAAGATGCCAATTGGATCTATGTTTATCAATTGTCCTTTGCAGGATCATCTTAAGAGTTTTGTTTACTGCCTCGACCTATCCATTGGCCTAAGGATAATAAGGAGATGAATGTTCCTGTCGGAAACCTAGCTTGAGAGCCAATTCGGACATTAGTTGATTCTGGAAGTGACTGCCATGGTCAGTGACAATCTCTCTTGGGATACTTAACCTTGAGATAATATGATTAAAAAGGAACAATGCCACTATCTCACTATCGTTCTTATAAGTGGGCATGGGCTCGGCCCACTTCGTGAAGTAGTCAACGACCACAATAATATACTTGTGATTCACTGTTGAAGGCGGATGACAAGTCGTAAAATCAATACACCACTTAGTAAAGGGACCGACAGTGACAATGGGAAAAAGAGGAGCTAGATGTGCACACATATTCCGTCTATAAACTTGGCATGGGTGACAGCGTTTGACCGCTTCAACACAATCTTTGAAGAGCGAAGGCCAAAAATAGCCGGCACGCAAGATACGCTGGGCTATAACAAGCCTCGATAGATGACCACCAAAAGCTCTGTTGTGACAATCATTTAGCACAGACTCTGCCTCCTCTAAGTTTAAACAATGCCGAAGGATTGAATCAACTACCCGACGATATAATGTATCACCAATAATGACGTAATTTTAAGCGAGGTGACGTAATTTGCGACATTCATCCTTAGAGAAAGCAGAGGGAAACTTCAAAGTCTAGGGATAAACAATGATATCTCCATACCAAGGGTCGAGTGAAGAGATGAGGAATAAATGTTCATCAGGAAAACTTTCCTCATAAACAGTATCCTCTCCACAAAGCAGCTCGAAAATTAGCTCGGCAAAAACCATGGATTTCTTGGACTTAAAGGACAAGAACTCGAGATCAAATTCTTGTAGAATGACAATCCATCGATTATATTTTCCCCCAATCACTCGCCTACTGAGGACAAACTGAAACGGATTGACCGTTGCCAAGACAAAAGTTTGCGTAGAAGAATATAATGACGCAGCCTCTGGACAGTTGCCAAGGCCAACTTCTCAACCGGAGAATAGCGAAGTTCAGGACCTATGAAGCCTCGGCTCAAGTAATAAATCACATGCTCTGTGAGAGCATCGTCTTCTTGAATGAGAACCATACCAATGGTTGATTCTGCTACATCGAGATATAAAAGGAAGTCCCTACCATAATTTGGTGGACTCAAAAGCAGGGCAGAGACTAATGCCTTTCTCAAAGCATCAAACGACCGCTGCACAAAGTCGTCCCACACGAATGGAACCCCTTTGCGGAGAAAACGCATAAACCCTTTAGTGATCTCGGCATAGTTCGCTATAAACCGTCTTAAGAAATTAGCCTTCCCTTGAAGACTTTGAAGTTGTCAAATGGAGGACGAGGGAGGAAACTGGACTATTACCTCTACCTTGAAGGGATCTACTCTAATCCCTTCATTTGGCACGACGAACCCTAACAACCGAACAGACATAACCGTGAAAATGCATTTGTTCGGATTCAATCGGATTTTATAAAAATGACATCGCTCAAAAACCATTCGAAGGTGACTGGGATGATCAATTTTTTTTCGAGAACGAGCAGCGAGATTGTCCAAGTATGCTTCGATGATATGTTTGATGTCATGGAAAGCATATGACATGGCCCACTAGAATGTGGCTCCAACATTTTTGAGACCAACCGGCATCTTTCTGTATGCAAAGGTACCCTAGGGACATATAAAAGCCATCTTATGTTGATCTTTAGGACGGATAGAAATTTAATTATAACCAGAAAAATCGTCCATGAAGGAAAAAATATCATTGCTCGCACACTCGTCAATAATCTAATCAATGAATGGCGTGGGGTAATTATCTTTCATACAAGATTTGTTTAAGTCCCTAAAGTCGATGCATACTCAGATTGTTCCTTGCTTTTTATCTACCAGGACTGGATTAGAAACCCAATTGGTAAGAGGAATAGGGTATATAAAACCCGCCTTGAGTAGCTTCTCTACTTCAGCTTTAAAGGTTGTTGATTTCCTAGGATTAACCAGTCGAAGCCTTTGACGAACCAGCTTAGCGTTTTCATACGTCTTGATCTCATGTTGAACTATAGAAGGCTCAATGTTAGGAATTTCCTCATAAGACCAAGAAAATACATCTAAAAATTATTTGAAAAGGTAGGTGTAAATTTTCACCTCTTCAGGGGAACATTCAATTCAAATGAAAAGATTCTCTATCATGTTAGGGTCCCTAGAGATGTTTATAGACATCGTTTCTGAGATCACCGACATATTACCTTTGGCACAAAAGTGTGCTAGAGCCAAAGGATTTGAAATCTTACCAACATCACTAGTGAATAGCTTGAAGAACCTAGCTTCCACTTCCTGCAATGGAGGAAGGAAATATGAACGATGGTGTAAGTCTTCCCAAGGTCGATATACACCCATCATCACTTCGAGGATTGCTTCTTCAGAAGGTAAAACCGTATCTAAGCAGTCCAAGGCAGAGGTGGAATCAAAGGCCCAAGTCGGGGCCACATAACCCTCAAACTCCTCTTCAGAAGAAGGAGTAGAGTGGTCGTCTGTGGAGTTAACGATAAACTAATATCTAAGCTTAGTTGCAGACATAGAGGATGCCATTCCATTTAATTGTCCTTCAACTAATGTGGCCATAGGTGAAGGCAAGGTCCAAGGGTCCAAAAAATAATGAGTTCAGAAGAACCCTTCTCGAGGAGACTCCTTGGATTATGAAACGACATTGATTCAAGCAATAGGAGAGGGAAACTCAAACGTACCCATCAATGAGGAATACATCCCAACTCCTAGATTATCAATAGGTGGGCGAGGGTTATCCACTAAGGGGATAGTAGAGTCAGAAGTTGCTTGAGGATCAACTAGACAATAATCCAACTGATCTACCTTAACGATTTTCCCTTTATGAGGAAAGCAAATGACATGAAATAGAGTCGAAACTACGACATCAATCTCGTATACCCATTTCCTTCCTAAGAGGAGATTATAGTCTAGGTTAGCATCTATGACCTCTATTTCAACATTGACGACCTTTCCTCCAACAGATATAGGAAAGACCAGGATAATCCCATGTAGCTTGTGAGAATGCCCATCAAACGCAGTCAGAAGGGTAGGTAAAGGAACAACTGAAGGAGATCCAATGGACTTCCAGCAAGACATCGACATGATGCACGTGGAAGCTCCCTCATCAATAACGGTGCGAAAAATATTAATCTTTCGGTATGTAGACTTTATCTAGAAAGCCATGTGGTGGGGGAGTCGCTTTTTGACATTTAACATGTCAAAAGTGAGCACTAAAGAATTGGTTGGATCAATTGCCCCTATTACCAAGAGTAAAGCACTTCGCTGAGCCGGACACGACTGGAGAACCTCTAAAGCGGACATGGCACATGGACTCTGGGCCAAATCCTCCACAATGGAATAATTCTGGGCAGCCCTAGTGTTAGGATTGATAGTCGCGCGTTTAGCGGAACCTTTCGATATCCGTGGTATAGTCTCAACAGGGGGTCGCTCAGTATGAAGGTCAGTATTTGTGAGAGCAGTTTTATCCTTGGAAGTTTCGGATTCACCATAATCATGTGACCGAGTAGCCACATGTACATTAGAACCCATCATGAAAACGTTCGATGATTTTTCCCCTTCCTGGGTGCCCCCTGAGGAAGTACCAGGATTTGGACTCACGCCAGCAAGCAATTGCTGCCCTTGAGGAAAAGGGTTGGTTAAAACAGCTTGAGAACTAGAAGCCCCTTGCTACCCTAACAAGCACTGAGTGTCCTGAATATTCAGGAAGAGATGAGTTAAATGGTCTCCACTACACAACTTGCAAGGAAACTTGACTTTCTTTTTAGACTCATTTCTACCCCCACCAGCATTATTGTTGGATTTATTTCTGTCAGCCTTCCCATACTGATTCCTTTTCTTACCTCGTCCTTTATTTTTCCCATTGGAGTTTTGATTTCCTTTTGGGTTATCAGATTGGACGGCATTAATCGAAGAGGGTTGGGAAGACGAAGTAGTAGACGATGTGACTTGGTTGTTTGAAGTAGTTTGTAATGAAAACTGCTGCAACTGGCTCAATAAGTTCACCGCATTCGTGTCTACCGATCCAACGATACCATCCCCATGGGGACCTGGCTTCAACTTAGCTATATAAACCTTTGACCCAGGAGCTATATCAACCTTTGATCCCAGACTGAGAGTAGATCAATTCTAATTGCTGGGCCCTAAAAATGGCTTGCTCCTCGGAGTAAACCCCAGACATCGAGACATCCTTAGAGATCTCAGGTTGTAAAGATTTCAAAAACCATTCCAAACGATACTCCGGAGGGATTTCAGCTTTCATGAGCCTCTTTCTCCGTCTCCATTCCTGAATATGGTTAGAAATGTGAGTTGTCATGTCCTGACGAAAATTGGCTAGAAGTTCAGTTCCGGCGTCATAACGGACAGGCAACTGGAAATGATTTAAGAAAATATTCACTAAGTCGGAAAAAGATGTAAAGCTGCCCCCTGGAAACTCTATATACCATTTAGCTGCATTACCACTCAAGGTGCGCTGAAAAAGTCTCAACCTGACTGAATCATCAATAAGGGAGTTCGACGAGCACCACAAATGGAATGTGGTCACATGGTCACCCGGGTCCTCACCGCTCTTCCCTTCGAATTTTGGAATGTCCGAAGGAAGTTTGGTTGGGACCGGAGGCTAGGCTGGATTATACTTGATTGGATCATTCGTTAACTTTGTGAGGTCTGGCAAGTTCAAAGTTTCCAGAAATAGAATCCTAGGAGGACCTTGGGGGTTCGACCCAGAGTGAGCAGAACTCTCGAAGTTCTGAAAAGATGGGCCTAGATTTTGAAAGGCACTAGGCTACCCGAACTAACCTACAGAAATAGCTGAACCAAAAGGCATGCCTTGTGATCTAGCATAACTCAGAGTTTGACCAACTCCGGCCGCAAAACCTCCATAACCGACGAAGCTTCCTCCTAAAGGATTATAAGGAGCAGACAACCCCTAATAAGGATCCCAAGCAAAGGATAGGGGAGGAATACTTCGGAATGAACTAACCGTGGAGTATGGCCTATTCCCTTGTTGGCTGAGAAATGAATTCCCAGTTCCCATACTACTAACTGCCGTGTTAGTCCACCCTTGAAAATGATTGCTACCTTGTCCTAAAGAAGAGGAAGGCATAGATCCAATTGTCGGGTTGGAATGTGGTATATGACCACTTCCAAAAGGAAAACCCTGGAATGAAGTTGATCCACCCATCATGGATGTGGTGGCACTAAACGGAACTGACGGAATACCCTGAGAATGGGTGCCAAATGGGAAAAATCCAGAACTAAAAGCTTTGGTTTGGGAGTTTCCACTCATAGAAGGAATGGAGGTAGTCCCAACTAAAGACGTGCTAGCAAACGACCCGAATAAAGAAGCTGAGGGGTTGGAAATAGTTCCTCCCCCTTGTACAGATATTGGAGTCTGCACAGTCGTAACACTTGTAGAAGCCATGCTTCCAGTAGTGGTCATCGATGGTAAGTGCGTTATGTGACCTGGACTTGATGATCGATGCGTTGGAGACCCAACGAATTGTAACACTTCGGGATGACTAGGAGGTAGGGGAGAATTCGGAGCCACTAACGACTCTGAGATTTCTTCTACCTCTACGTTATCTTGAATCCGAAAGAGAACTCGAGAAAGTAAAGGAGTACTTCTCTCTTGTCCTGTGGAAGCACCAGGTCTATCCTGAGCACTGATGCTCCCGAGGGGAGGATCAATCCCCGATGCATCAGCTGCTGCGGGATGAAACCCACTGGTAGTGTTACCTCTGTGCCTTCTAGGTGAAGGCTCTGAACTTGGTGGTGAAAGACCACAAAGTATTCGAGACCGTCTAGGCGATCGGTCAGCCACTTTGAATTTTTTATTAAGATCTAACTAAATGCTAAAAAAATTGAAAGCTAGGCCAACTAGGAGCACAGAACACACACTATAAAGTCCCTAAAGATATCAACCAGTTAAACAAATTCCAAGTATTTCCACTCCGGGTGATTAGGACCGAACACCAAAATACGAGAAAGTGAAGTAAGGGGCCTTCTGAAGATAGTCTGGGATAACGATGGCCCATTCCTATCAACGAAGGTAATAGAGGAAGTTACGCTGACCTCCTAACAACAGCCTACACCGGTGCAGGCCCCCAAGCTTCGCAAGGGTTCCCTCCATTAGTACCGTTGAGAGTGATACAATGTCGACCTCATGTGCCACGGGATTCCCCTCCACAGCCACCTGTGTAGATCCCTAGGAGTAGCAACTAAGGTTACCAGATCGTATCAGAAGCCAAGCGGAACAGTCGTGAGGTAAGTTTGGACAAGTAGGAGAGGGGGTATCTCTCTTCCCTGTCTTCACAGACCCTCGTGCTTAACTCCCAAATCCAAAGATTTTCTGGTCTTCCTAACGCTATTGGATTTTCATTCACTATTCAGACTCCTATGTTTGATAGTTTAAAATGGACTTGGAGAGTTAACTCTCCATACACCTAATCCAAGGCCCTAAAATATCCTAAAACTTGTTGATGTATCTAACCGACAAATATAAAATTCTAGTATATTTTAAATTAGCGCTTGATTTTAATGGGTTGTTATTTAAGTCAAGGGATGATGGAAGTGAAACTGGTGGTGTTATGACGCAAAAGATATTAATAAAACCAAACTACATGCACATGGACTTGTTTTTCGTTTTTCGATGAAGAGCAATTCCTACAGGGTTCAGAGGAACTTCAAATAAAAGTAAAAGTTTTTCTTTTCAAATTTCACACTCACAAAATCTAACAAAACTATAAATGCCTAGAAAGATGCACAATCTAATCCTAATGCAATAAATACATGCCGATGCAAGATTCAAAAACTACTCTTAAATAAAAAGATGAAGGTTGCTTGTTTATTGGTTTTAGATTTGCCACTTAAATTTTTAGATGGAATATAAGTTTTTATTGCTTATTTCGTCTAAGCACTAAAAGCAAGATGAAGACAAACAAATTGGCACTTTCACCCAACAAAAAGGAAAACTCAATCAAAAAAAAGTTCAAGAAAGCAAAACAAAGTTTCAAGAAATCCTTCAAAAAAAACTCAAAAACGACTTTTCAAACATGCTCTAACAAGACTGAAACTTGATGACCGAAAAATAGGCACTAAAGCACTTTTCGAGCTTACGACACAAAACAAGTGGGAACTCAACAAAACAAAGGTGCTTTGAAATGCTTTTAACAATCAACAAGCAGTGAAATGAGCTTGGCAAAAGAAACCAAAATATTGAAAAGAAAACATTCAAGAAAGCGTAAACAAACGACTTTCAAGAAGCAAGAAAAGCAGATGGTCATAAAACTAGTTCAACCATGCAAACCAAAAAGTCATTAAAACAAAACTCAACACAAAGATTGAATCCAATCTTTCTACCCTGAATACACAGAACAACCAAGATTCCTTGCCATAAACCTTGTGTGCTTAAGCAAAAATAAATGACGGTTGCAAGAAAACGAACAAGACCAACCTTTTCACAATCAGAGAGAATTCGAAACAAGACACTTGCTGTAATAACTAAAGACTGTGACAGAATAGTGATTGTTCCAAACTGAATCAAACCAGCATACAATCTTCCAGAAACAAAAATATTTCAAAAATCTTGAAAATTAAAGATATACGCGACTGTGTTTGCACACAGATGCGTGTATACGTGACAAGACTTAAGGAAACTTCCGTATACACAGGTTCACTTAAGGAAAGATGCATATATATGCTTTTGTAAACAAAGAAACTAGCATATGAAAAAGCTTCCAAGAAAAACAAAAAAAAAATCTGGAAAAAACTGATCAAAGCTCACAATTCAGGCGCTCACTACACAGTAACAGAAGATAAACAGACAGCTGAGCCCTGATTGGCTTGAATACAACCAAACTAGGAACAACAATAGTGTTGTTCCCAGCGGAGTCACCAATTCTATTGTGGGATAAACTCCCCTAGGGTCTTGGGTGAATACCCTAGTAGACGGAAGGTTATCTATGCAAAGAAACACACATTCTAGGCAATCATAATGCTACTATAAGAAAAATCTACGATAGGGGGTGTACCTGAGGTCCTACGTTCGAGAAGAGCCTCCAAGGGTCCAAACCCTTCTTTGAGTTCCTTTGCTCCTTTGACCTGCAAAACCAACAATTCAAGAAAGTGCAGCAGTATATGGACTAAACGTCATAAAGAAACCAACTTCATATTATAAGGAAAGGTATTTAGTTATGCAATTAAACAACCTATCACATATGATTCATAAAATGAATATCAAAACATGAATAAGATCTATATCAGGAACAAAGACATGTGTTTCTTTTATTATAGACAAGAAAGTACATAAAAAGAACAATTTCACCTTAGTCGTCCTTTCACAGGCTCCAAGTAGAACCGTCTCCTGGATTCGTCCTGTCCAAGTAGAATGGGGGAAGTGCAGGAGGCACAAGGATCTTCAGACCTGGTCAGGGAAATCTTAGCATAGCAATCTTTCTCTCTCTTCTCTCCTCCCCTTGGCCTTCCCATAGAAGCCTTTTTATACTCCTCCCAAAGTAGTTTTTTAGTTGGGAATTCATTGGGAACAGTTGGGCCACGGGCACTAACAGGTGATCAACAGGTAAAACCCGTGATCTCCACTCGAAATTAAGGAGATTTTTATTTTTTAAGTGTTTTTATACATATATGCAGGTTGGATATACAAAGACCCATGTATACACACGTTTATCTCAGGGCAATGTCACGTATAGGGAAAAAACACTGCTTTTTTAGATTTGGGACCATATTTGGTAGGAGGGGTTGCCCTAGGCCATGAGTGGAGCTTCACAAACCTCAGGAGTGAGATTTGGAGCTATAACAGAGAAGTTTTGCATGTAGAACATTCCACAGGTTTAGGATCGGGATCGAGTTGAATTGCTTTCCTGTTGAGAGCGGGTGTTGAAAATAGCAACAAGAAATGTTAAAAATAGAAATGCTAAAAATAGCATTTAGTATATTCCAATTTTAGCTTGTCCTTGAATTAAAATTGAGAATTGAAATTAAAATTTAGTCCCACCAACTGCTTGAAAAATGATTAATTAATTCATTATGGATTAATTAGTTGGAGAAATTCAAGCTAGAAGCCTTTGTGAAGTCATGCAATAGTTATCCATTTGATTGAGGAGATTATCCCTTAATGTTAAGTCATGGTATGTTCTATGCTTATAACAGTTGACTTCATTTTCTTATTATATTCCACATATTAGCAATCACATGTACATAAAGTAAAGTGTAGATAGAACATTAAACAATTGACAGAAAACAAGCCAAGACAAGAGACACAAAAAGTGGCGGCTAGCCAGGACAAACCACAATGTGTGGGGAAACCCTTTGATCAAATCTTTTTTTATCTTCAATAATTCAGCAGAGAGAAATAGTACAATAAATCTGATTTATATCAATAGTTGCAAACCCTAGATCAGCAGCATCAACATTAGCAGCTTCATCATCAAAACTAGGGCAGTCGATATCTCACAAACCAACCATCGGATTGGCTTAATTCCACCACCAAAAAATGAAGCCTTCAGAGGAGATCTAGATGGACCTAAAACATAGCTCTGAGGAGGAGATCTGATGGTCAACACTGGTCAAACTTTGGATCTACAGTTGTAGCTTCATGTTTAGTAGTTTCCTTCCACATGTATGAGAGAGAGACCCTTTTTTACATAGTAGAGAAGAGACTCTTTTCTGCACAGTAGAGAGAGAGAGAGAGAGATGTGATGAGATGAGTGAGTGCAAATGAGGAAAAGCCCTCCTGTATTTATACACAACGTTGATGTTTGAATAGATGCGACTGTTGGGCTTCTGAGCCTACATGAGTTGTAGGGCGGCTTGATAATAATTCCATAATCAAAATAAATTCAGATCTCCATAAATACTTATTGGAATCTGATGATATTTTTATCAATCCTACACCTCTCGACACAAGGAATCTAATAAAAATAGTATCAACCATGAATAAGATTACCTACATGAAGTGTGGTCCTAGTTTCCAATTTTAATACTCCTTCTCAACTAGGGAGGACTTCATTTGCAATATGTTTGGTAGTCGCTACTATTCATCCATTAAATATACTACCCTGTACAGCATGATCCTTGTCCTACTCTGCTCTATTATGCCTATTCTGCTTTGTCTTGTTCTGCCCTATACTGATCTATACTGCTTTGCTCTATTCTACTCTGCTTTTGTTAGAATTATGAAGAAGAATAAATGATCGAGGTTGTATCATACTGACTTAAAGTCAGCCTCAGAGTATGTACCACTGGTCCTAGACCAGTCTCAACCAACCCGAAGCCAGTGTCATAGTATGTACAACTCCTACCACTAGTCCCAGATGTAGTGTTTAACTCCGTATAGAAATTACTTGCATAGGAATTCTAAAACACAGAAAAATAAACAATGTGAGAGCATAACACATAAAACACATATACACAAAGATTTTCTCACTGGATCCCAAAACCGGGACTACCAGCTTCATTTTTCATTATTTTCCTTTCAATTTTATAATACATATTTATACATGCCAAAGCATCCAATACCATGGACCAAAAACCATCACATCAAATACCATGGACTAAAAACCATCCTGTCCAATACCATGGACTGAAAAACCATCGCGTCCAAAAAAACATGTGCAAAAATCATGCACAAAACCATAAGTGGGTACACCCAACCTAACATAGGGTCCAAAACCAAAATTTTCCGGGGCGCTGCCCCGGACCCCATAAAGTGGGGTTACAGGTACCCGTCAAACCCCCTGTTAACTACATGGAAAGAATATAACACAACCGAACATTCTCCCACTTGTTGTTTTCTTTCCACAGGGGCCATAGGAGAGCTTAGTCATTTTTCCAGCCCTGAAATGCCCATTGTTTCTCTACACCAGGAGAACTTCTCAGAGCTCACATATTTTGTCAATGCATCTACAATATTCTTCAAAGTGTCCACCCTTACCAGCAACACCTTTTTGTCTTCTATCATATCCCTCACAAAGTGATACTGAACATCAATGTGCTTTCTCTTTGAAGGATATGCAAGACTTTTTATCAAGAAAATTGCACTTTGGCTGTCACAGTCTATCCTTATAGCTTCTTGTACTAACCCCATACTTGAACACAATCTCTGCAACCAAAATACTTCCTTGCTTGCATGAGTGGCTGCCATGTATTCTACCTCTGTAGTTGATATTGCCACTACAGATTGTTTCTTACTCATCCAACTGACTGCACCTCCAAATAGGTTAAACACATACCCACTTGTAGATCTTCCCTGATCTAGATCTCCAGCCCAGCCTGCATCAACAAAACCATGAATATCCAACACTCTATCCAATCCTAGTCTTCCTTGGTAGCACACACCATAATCACTAGTGCCATGCAAATACCTGAAAACCCACTTCATTGCTTTCCAATGCTCCTTTCCTGGTTTTAACATAAACCTACTCAATACTCCCACTGCACATGCAATATTTGTTCTAGTACAGATCATTTCATACATTAGGCTACCGACTGCACTTGCATATGGAACACAGGACATATCCTCTTCCTCTTCTTGTGTCTTGGGACACTGTTCAACAGATAACTTTACACCTACAGGAATAGGAACCTTCACCGGTTTACTATCTTTCATATTAAACCTCTGCAATATTGTCTCAACATACTTCCTCTGGTTTAACCAGAGCTTCCTCTTTCCCGATCTCTTTTAATTTCCATTCCCAAAATACTAGTTTGCAGCACCAATCTTTCATGTCGAATTTGGAGGACAATTGGGTCTTCAAATCCTAGATAATTTCTTTGTCATTTCCAACCAACAACATATCATCCACATACAAGACCAGATAAATAACACGGTCACCAATTATTTTAAAATACACACAATGATCTGCTTTACTTCTGGTGAAGCCAATTCCACATATAAATGTATCAAATTTCTGATACCACATCCTTTGTGACTGTTTTAACCCATACAGAGACTTCTTTAACTTGCATACCAGTTCTTTCTTACCCTTCGCCGCAAAGCCTTCAGGTTGTTTCATTTAGATCTCCTCTTCCAGATCCCCATGAAGAGATGTTGTCTTCACATCCATCTATTCTACCTCAAAATAAAAAGCAGAAGCAACAGATAAAAGTAATCTAATAGAAGTTACATTGGCAACAGGAGAAAAAATATCACCAAAATCAATTCCCGACACCTGGGAATAACCTTTTGCTACCAACCGAGCTTTGTATTTCTCCACTTTTCCTTCTACATTTGTCTTCTTTTTGAACACCCATTTGCTGCCAATGGGTTTCCTTCTAGCCGGCAACTCCACCAAATCCCAAGCATCATTTTTTTGCAAAGATGCCATTTCATCAACCGTGGCCTCTTTCCAGAGTTTTCCATCCTCTGAATCCACTACTTCCTTCACAGTCTTGGGATCATCATCAGTAATAGATAAATCAAAATTTGAACAAAAATAAGATTAACTATACCTCTCTGGTTTCCTTCTTTCTCTAACTAATCTTCTTACACCCGGAGTTTGTGACTCTTCATCTTTTGATTCCTCCTCAGCTATAGAGTTTGATTCTTCCTCCTTTAGCTCAAACTCTATCTTCTCAAGTTCCTTTAATTGGACTTCATGTTTAATAAAATCTTTCACCTCTCTGAACACCACATCTTGGTTGTACACAACCTTCCTTGTTACTGGGTTCCAAAGCTTGTAACCCTTCAAACCATCCTTATACCCAATAAAGATGCACTTTCCAGATTTAATATCCAACTTGGTTCATTTCTCCTTTGGAACATGTACATATGCATCACATCCAAATACCCTCAGATGTGAAAGAGAGGGTTTCTTACCAGTCCATACCTCTTGTGGAGTCTTATCCTCCAACGCTGATGAAGGTGACTTGTTGACCAGGTAACATGCAGTATCCACCGCCTCTTCCCAAAATTCCTATCCTAACCTGACACCACTGAGCATGCTTCTTTTCCTTTCCATCAACGTCTTATTCATTCTTTCTGCAACTCCATTTTGCTAAGGTGTATATGGAGTAGCCTTCTGTTGTGATATACCACACTTCTTATAGAATTCTTCAAATTCCTTACTGCAAAACTCTCCACCATTATCTGTCCTCAACACCTTTATCTTCTTCTTTGTCTGGTTTTCCACTAGAGCCTTGAATTCTTTAAACCTGTCAAAGACTTTAGATTTCTTCTTAAGGAAATATATCCATGTATTCCTTGAGAAGTCATCTATAAATGATACATAGTACAAAAACTTACCCAGTGATGGAACCTTCACAGGTCCAAACACATCACTGTGCACAAGCTCTAATATTTGTTTCACCCTCTTACTTCCAGAGGGGAAACTCACCCGATTCTGCTTCCCATATAGACAATTTTCACAGAAATCAAAATCCAGAGAGCTATTACTCAGACCTTCTACCATACCTTTACCATGAAGTATTTGAAGGCCCTTCTCTCCAATATGTCTAAGACTTTGATGCCACAACATGGTCCTCTCTCCAAAGACGACTAGATTTTCTGCTCCGCTTTCATCAACAATAGTGCTACCTTGCAACTTGTACAGAGTTCCAGTACAAACTCCCCACATCAATACCAGTGCTCCCCAAACCATCTTGTAGGTATCCTTCTTGAACACTGTTTTTACACCTGCATCATCGACCTTGCTTACCGAAATCATATTTCTGTCCAATGCAGGAATATGTAGAACACCCGGAAGTGTTCTAACCCTTCCACCTTGTAACTTCAACTTTACTTTTCCACGACTAATGATTCTAGCCTTCCTGTCATCCCCCAAGAAGACATCACCGCCATCATATTTCTCATACTCAGAGAACCACTCTCTATGGGGAGTGAAGTGAAAAGATGCACCTGAGTCAATCAACCATGACTCATGATCTACATGTGTACTTGAAGAAGCCAAGTACACATCCCCACCTTCATCTAAGGTGTGTTTTTCCATTGTAGGAGCATCATCATATCCCTTTCCTTTATCCAGAGCTTTAGATTTACAGTCCCTTTTGAAGTGCCCTTCATTTCCACATTTCCAGCACACCACCTTTATAGGTTTTCCTGGAGATTTAGATCTCCCACTCAATGACTTATTTTTATTTCTGTTTTGGGACCGTCCTCGTACAGATAAGGCATCACCATTATGGCTGTCCATATTTTTCCATCTCATCTCCTCCGTCAGTAAGGATGAGACTATTTCATCAAAACGCAAGGCAGTTACATTGCTACCTATTGCAATAACTAGACTATCCCATGAATCTGGTAGAGAACACAACAAACTGATGCACTTATCTTGATCTAAAATTTTAATATCAACAGATGCTAACTGACTTACCACAATATTAAATGCATTCAAATGTTCTGTCACTGAGTCTCCATCTTTCATCCTCAAGTTATACAACTTTTTCTGCGGGAACAGTTTATTCACCAGAGACTTAGATTGGTACACAGCCCCTAAGTTGTCCCGCAAAGCCTTTTTCGTAGCTTCCCTAATACATTTAGCAATACTGAATCTAAGACACACAATTGTATTGTGCTCTTTGCCTTCCGATCCAGCTTCTTCCATTCTTCATCGGTCACTCCCGTTGGTTTAGTATCTAGATCTACCGTGATCAAATGATTTTTATCCACCAATAGATCCTCCATCTTGAGTTTCCACAACTCAAAACTCTGACCATTAAATTTCTTGATCTCTATCTTTCCACCACTTGCCATCTTCTTTCACCACCAGAATCGATCTTGCATATCTCCCATTGAACAGGGTCTACCACAAGCCTGCGTGAAAACCCTCAGCAACAAAGGCATCCCCTTGAAGCTAAAAATAGCTTCGATAACAATGTAGGTTTTAACCCCGTACAGAAATTACCTGCATATGAATTCTAAAACACATAAAAATAAACAATGCAAGAGCATAACACATAAAACACATATACACAGATATTTTCCCACTAGATCCCAAAACCGGGACTACCAGCTTGATTTTTCATTATATTCCTTTCAATGTTATAATACATATTTATACATTCTGAAGCATCCAATACCATGGACTATAAACCATCGCGTCCAAAATCATGTGCGAAAATCATGCACAAAACCATAGTAGGTCTGCCGAACCTAACCTAGGGTCCAAAACCAAAATTTCCTGGGGCGCTGCCTTGGACCCCATAGAGTGGGGTTATCTGCACCCCTCAAACTCCCTGTGACTCCCCCTGTTACACAATCGGCACAACGAAGGGGGGCTCTCCCCCCCCTCTAACCCCCCGGTTAACTCCGTGGGCTAGTCGTGGAAAGAATATAACACAACCCAACACCCTACAGCTGAGTGTGCAGGGTTGTTTGAGTCTGTAAGAAAATCTAAAGTATCAATAAGGAGACTATTATGGAAATATTTGTGTTTGATCTATTTACTTATGTTATGAATGAATGCGTTTATGTTATTATAAATATTGGGCTTATGATTTAATATTATATTGATTTG
The DNA here is from genome assembly GCA_000404065.3 of Pinus taeda. Taxonomy (NCBI): domain Eukaryota; kingdom Viridiplantae; phylum Streptophyta; class Pinopsida; order Pinales; family Pinaceae; genus Pinus; species Pinus taeda. Next base: position 22,987 of record APFE030859410.1, read on the forward strand.
CGAGTCTTCATGGTTTACATTGTTATACGAACGAAAGTAATAATATCTGTTTACGCAAAGAATATCTTAATGCATGCTAAAGATATCAGACACTTAAGCTGATCTGGATAATAACAAACTTAAGAGTGATTACAAAGGTGTGTAAGTGGTTAATTCACTTGTTTAAGGTCTGCGAAAGACAGTCATAGACCTTCACGAATATTTAAGGGTGATGAAGAGAAGTATATAGATAAGCCCTAAAAGTCTTATCGATCTACACGAAGGTAGAGTTAGGGCATAAAACGACATTACACTAATCTCTGGGTGTGTAAACTTGGTTCCAGCATCCCCCCATACTGCTTCGGGTGAGACTTTAGTTTGCGCTCCACGAATTGATGCCGAAAGGGCTAGTAGTGTAGGTATTTGTTTGGCTAACTTAATGTTGAACCTGGGTCAGGACCCCCTAAGCCAACAAACTCTAACAACATGTCTATTTACTAACACTTGTAGGTTTTGGTATAACAACCATCATGATTCCAACAAGTAGTATCAGAACCAAAGGTATCGAGTTTTAAGCACACCCAACTCGCACTGGGCGGGGGTGCGATTATTGGGAGTTGGATAATCCAGTTCTCCCCATGTGTTTCATGACATTTTCTTAATCGCCTCTCAATGATCCGTTAACTTTAGCGATACATCCATTTACTCACAACTGCGGGTTTTGGTGTAAATTCAATCATTATTACAACACCATCATTGTGTTTATCTCCCTCCCTCTCTCCCCTCTTTGTCTCTCTGCTTCTATTTCCCTTTCAATCTCTCTCTTCCCTCGCCATCTATATTTATATCTCCCTCCATCTCTCCTTCTTTGTATCTCTATCTCACGCCCCCAAACACGCATGTTTTCTCTCTCGATATATATCTATCTCTCCCTCACTCCCTCTCTTTTTCTTTCTCTTATTCCATCTCTCCCCTTATTGGTCGATAAATTTTCCCATTTTTACCTTCTTTTATCCATTTCACCTTACCCATTCCATGATTTTGTGAGGTTAATCTATGTCTCAAAACAACGAAGGTATATTAATTTGCCATGTCTTTTTGAAATATTGGTTAATGAAACGTAGTCCTAAGGGAACAATGCCTATGCGACTTTCTGATTAATTTTTTTTTGTCGAATCGAGATAATGATGACCAATAGGCTACGAATCAGTGCAATGGGTGTTAATAAGTTGACAATGTTATTCTAGGATAGGGGCTGCAATCATGTTCAACCTTCGAGGAGCTAATGGATTGATACAATTACTATATTTTTCATTCTCTTTCGGTTTTAATGATTACCATATATTTGTGAGAAGCCACAATCGTCCTAATTTCTGAGTTTGTTAATACTATTTCTGTAATGATACAATGTATAAGTAATGGTTATCGGGGCAGAAATGTGAACACTAAACCTGAGAAGTGTAACAACAAACTTTATTATATTTCTTTCTTGATTAATGCAATTCTGATTTCTTGAACTTCATGTAATATTCGATCTTTTTGACAGGCCTGATTGAAGATTTGGGCCCACTCTCTTGAGCAGGTGTTGTGGGATTAGTTGTGTGCGTAGATTTATATTGGTTGTGTTGTTATGATTGCTTTTCTATTGTTGTTATTGATCTATCAATTTTGTATGGCTGTGAATTCAAATTGTTGTTACTTTGATTTGCTATTATTGTCATTAGCTTACTCTTACTCAATTATTAATCTTGTTTGAATGCTCAATGTTGGGTAGGAAACATGTGGCCTTGTTGTAGGGAAAACCCAACACCCCCCATTTTCAACTTATTTACTTTAAATAATAGGGTCCCTTTCCATTAATTTTTGGCAAAACTCTTTTACGATTTTCATTCAAGTTAATTGTCTTATAATTTTTCCATTTTTTAATTATTTTCGTCAAATTTATATTTTGATTGTTTTATTGAATTTAACATTTCACTAGTTTTCGTTTCATACTTGTTTCGTCTCATTTGGTCAACCGGTTTGTAAATGACACTCTTTTGAAGTTTCATCATTTTTCGTCGCTAAGGTTAAAAAAATGTATAAAATGAATACTTCAATTATTGCAATTAAAATAGTCTTTCATTATAAATATTAACTCTTAGTTATTTTTTACTAATTTTTTCATTTTTCACTAACATTCCTACAAAATGATCCCTGCCAAAATATAAAATGGTTGAAAAACACATTTTGGGATCTCGGTAATTTACTCCAATTTCTAATTTTAAAATAAATTGTCAAACCAACAATCTCAAAATTGCAAGGTGGTTGTAGTTCATTTTGTAATATCTTTAATTCCACTTAGGCCCCATTCCACATCACCTCCTTCCTTTCAAAATCCCGAAATAAAAATCCTGATTTCAAGATCACTAATCTAAAAATTTTGATTTTTAAAAATTGTGCACACATTTTTCCAATATAACAAAGCTCAGATAACTGATTTACAATTATGCGATAAAAAATTTTAATGCGAAATTTTTCATTAACCTCCTTATGACTCTTGCTCCATCCCCATCCCCGGGCCTACCTCACCTCCATCTCACCATCCACTCACCTCCTTATTCCTCCTCCTTACCTTACACTCTCCACTCACCTCACCATTTTCATTCACCCTCCTCATATTACAAATACGTAGGCTTGTTTTATGTTTTAAACTTTGGTTCATATTTTAATTTGAGATTATATATTATGTTCTATTAAAATTATATTAATATTATATAATTATATTTTAATTATAATATTTTATTATTATATATATTTAATATTTATAAATTATGTATTAATATAATATAATTAATTATTAAACCATTTTTTTAATTTGTTTAATTATTGTTTTTATTAATTAATTAAAGTTTCTAATTATAATTAATTAGCATAAATTAATTAATAATTGAAATTTAATTTAAGATTAAATTGTAACTATTTTTTTTTTTTTAGCTTGGGCAATAGAATTTCTAGAATACTGGCAGTTTTGACTCATCAACTTTGGAGGCTCACAAGTTGAGTTTTACTTGGCCAAATCAGGCTCAGGCTGGCTCGTTGTATAGATAAAATCATGAAGGTTATTTTTGAAGTGGTTGAAAAACCAGATTTGATCATTTAATGGGTTTAAAATGGAGCAGAATATCAAGCTCCAAATTTTTAAACAAAATCAATTTTCGGAGTTTTATTTTCTGCATTCTTATTTGCCCACAACCTCTACTGAGTGCAGATCCATTCATCTATGTTCTTCTTGAACAATTAGATCATCATAGAAATCAATAGAAAGATCAATTTTCTTTTTTCATTTAATTATTTAATTAAATTTGATTGAAGATATTTTATTTCAGAAATGGTATTTTGATTTGATTTTGTATTTTAATTTAATTTTGGATTTGTTTTTTACAGGAAAATAGTTGAAGAGATGAGAAGAAGAAAATCTCAATCAATGAGAATGCTCCAGCAAGAGAAGAATGAGATTTTGGCCCAATGGAAATTGATGGAACATATTTATTCTTCAACAAACTTTCTTATTGGGAATTATTTTTGTAAAAAATTATAAATAGTAGATTATAGAATGTATTAAGAGACTTCTCTTCTCTGCAATTCTGAATTCCTAAAAACAGTATTATAATAAATATTTAGAATTGTAGGTGAGAGGAGAGGAAAATCTCAGATCTGGGTGATTGTTGAGGATTTCTCTTTTGCATTCTGAATTATGTATGAAGAGTAGAGCTTACACTATTGCAAATCTTGTTTTAACAACATAAGTTCAAAGATTGTAGACGATTATTGGAGACCGAAGCCAGATAAACAAATTCAATAAATTGGTATTTATAATACTATTTTTTCTTTTTCTTTTTTCCACAGAAAAAATACGTAATTTTATTAGTGGAAACAAAATTACATGTTGCATTCGCTGAGAATACATTGCATCATCAAGTCAATGACTGATGATAATCTAAAATAAACATAAATCAAACTAATATCCATTAAGGAGAAAAGTTAGTCTTTTCTCCCTTCCATTTTCTCTACCTTGCATCATTCCCCAAGAGAAGATGCCGAAGAAGCAAATGCAAGCTAATTTCTAGCTTCAAGTCTTGCATTGTCCTTGTCTGAATCTGAATTGTATGATGAATGTATACGTTTGTATCCACTGGTATTCATCAATTCTAGTATGTTTTCTAGTAGTATCGGATCATTATATGATTCAATAGGGTCTTGTTTGGATACACCATGTGTTTATGGGACCTGTGCTTTTTGATTGTTTCCCATGTGTGTGGGTTCCTCCCCAACATCGTACTCCTCCTTTTCGGGCTGAGGCGCGGGGAATTGCCAGCCCTTGGTCTGTTTCCATTCTTCTTCTTTCTTCTGGTGTCTTTCTTGGTTTCGGGCACATATTTTTAAGATGCCAAATTTTCCTGCAGTTTCTACATCTAAAAATTGTGTTCTCATACTCTAAAAGATGTGTCCAATTCCGTTGTTTGTGGATGAGTTGTATGTGATCCGGTAAGCCTTTGTTGATATCTACTTCCATAGATATATGTGCATATGTGTAGATCCTTTCCTCCAATTTTTGGGTATCTATCTTGACATATTTCCCAATGATGTTTCCTAAACCTGCTAGAACACATTCATCTCAGAAATGGAGAGGGAGGTTGTGTAGCCAGACCCAAACCGACATAATGGAAATAACAATAGTGTTTGCATCAAATTCAAGTAGCCAAGGTGTGATAAAAAGACCCGTCGATCCCCAGAACCATGGGCCATCCTATAGGATAATGTCTCTTGCTTCCGATGATGGGAACTTTAAAATAAAGAAACATTTGGAGCAGAGGTGTATTTCACAATGTAATGACGAGTTGGTCAAACCCAATGATATAGCACAATTGGTTTTGGCCAGAAACAGTTAAAATGACATATAATGGCTTGTGATTCAAATGTAGCACAATGCTCTTATGTTTCTAGGTTGTCTATAGTTAGTTCTGTAGTGAATTTCAATTGCTCCACTATGTACGGGTTAGGGGTAGCACCTACAGGTTTTGTTGGTTCACAAACTATGCTTTTCCCCCTTGAAGGATGTTCTTGAAGGAGAGACCTCCATTAATATTCTTATGTTTTGTTTCTGTGGTCTTCAAAGTATTATTTCCATAACCTCCTTCTGCATTATTAATTTTCTGGAGGCTGCAGCACCCCCCCTTAGTCTCAGATTTAGGATTATGGAGGATGCTGATAGTATATGATAATCCTACAATGAATGGTTATCCTGTAATGTTTTGCCCCCAAATATCAGATTTTGCATATGAGCAAGGTATCTGACATTATGTGAGATGGTGTCTTTCACTTGAATCATGCTGTCTATATTATTTACCTAGATTAGTAAAGAAATACCAACCGAGGTTTTTAAAAATATTTGAAAGCGAAGAGGATTTACTAGGTTCAAGAAGACAAGGTCCCTTTTGATTTCGAGGGGATGCACTGATACAGATATCCCATTTCACATAGTACTCTATTTGGTGAGGTAGATGGCACAAGTCCAGACAGGGGCCACCCCATCCATGCCACATTGTAGCTCTTGTGGTGGTACCAAATTGGGAGAGAGGTTGATGGAGTATAGATCCAGTCACAGAGAGACTTTTTCCTATATTCCTTCAGATACAATAATTTTTGAGCCTGGAGTTCCTAGTACAGATTTTCTCCCATCTAAATCCATATCATAGTGTTGGTTTAGTCATGTAAGATATCCTGCCTCCTCCTTATTTCCTAATAATTTGTCTATCTTCATCTCTATGAGACTTGAAGGTTTTCCTCTCGAGTATTTAGCACCCAGAGAATTACAAAGACTGCATAAGGGTTCCATGGTGTAAAGGGACTCTGAGACCCTTTCCTCTGGTGAAATTGTTGCCACGCCCTTCCATAAAGACAATAAATGCAACTATGCTAGATTTATCCATGTTGCCTTATTCAATTGATCCATGCGGGAAAAGCCATCTCTGGTGGTCATAAGCAGTAAGAGGAAACACATACGATAAACCAGATTCAACCTTGTTGCACCTTGGATGTATTCCGCCACATGGAAGAGGGTTCAATTTCCTCTACATTCTAGTTGTCCTATGAAACAATATCTGGGTTGTTCATGCCAGTTTGGTGTTTTAGTATGTGCCCACCTAAATGCCAGAGCCCTCTAGTGACTAGGTTTCTCGGATCCTTAGGTGCCATTTGATCCATCCAAGGGGAAGTTCTTAGAGGCCGATCCAAACCTTGTTTGTCCACACAGAGAAACCCTAGTTCCATTTAGCTCCATTTTTTCATTTTATAATATTATTGTTTTAAATACTGGTTTCATTTTATGATGGTAGAAATGTGTCATTTTATTCATATTTGTGCACTATTGTCAATATGAGTAATTTGCCTCAAGAATATATTATTATTTATCTTTGCTCTTGTGGTTTGGATTTTGATTTCTGAATAACTATTTGCTCAGAATTTTGTCCTCTAAATTATTATTTAACAAGCAATAATATCCTATGACCTATTTCCGTATATTATTGTTTAATAATTCAAATTGCTAATTTAACAATCAATATCATTTTGTGAACTATTTTCTTAATTTTGTTGATTGATTATCTCAGTTAAGAATTCTTCGAATAGAATATGTTTTAGTATTCTTAATGTCAATTAATTGAATTACTTCGTTAGCTTGATATTCATTATAAGCCATATATATTTAAATCTCAATCATTTAAATATTTTTCTCTTAGTTGGGTTAGATCTGTATCTACCTAATTGAGATAGATTATGATACATTTTCCTTTTGCTTGCATTTAGATTTGATTCTATATTTTTTAAAAGTCCTCTTTTTAAGAGGAAAAACTTTAGAGTGGTTTAGTTGTGGCTTTAAAGAAGCTTAAGGGACATTCCCTTGCCTAATCAACAAGAAGAATCGGTCTGGTGTCTCTACCTATTGGTAACTAAAGAAACATCTTAAACCAATGACAATAGGGAAAAGGTAACTTGACCTAGTTAAACCAGTTGGAACCACTATTACAAATGCAGAAGGAGCTGCTTTAAGGTTCAGATTGGTTGGTCTCCCTTATAGTGTTGTAGGCAGAGAATTTTGGGCCTTCAACATTTTTGGCATTAGAAGGAGGGCCTGAAACTTGTTGTCTATTTGAGTCTTTACATTCTAAAATTTTATTTCTATTACAATGACTCCTCTTAAACTTCCAATTTGGAGTTGTATTTCTGGAAGTGTATCTACCAATACTCCACCAGAAGTGGTAAGACTCTTGTCTTAGGTAAATTTTAATGGTAAGAGGAATAATTTTGCATTTAATCACGCTTTACAATTCAATCAAAAAGTTTCAAATCCTACTTCTCATGATATTGATGAAGACATTTTATGCAAGATTTTTACTCTTACATTCTTGGAAAAAGCTCGAAGCTAGTGTCAGTCGATTCCAGTTGCCTCAATTCACAATTGGGAGAAATTTATCACAATTTTCCTTTGTAAATTTTATGGCTATGTCTATGAATAGGTATGTGATGATTTTGAAGATTTATGAAGGTTTGAAAATGAATCTTTTATTGATTTTCCCATTCGATTTCATTTAAATTGCTTGAGATTTAAAATTTAAAATAAACATTTGAAAGAAGAATGATTAGATTTGTGTTTAAATTGCTTGAGATTTAAAATTAAAGATAAACCTTCGAAAGAGGAATTATTATATTGGTTTGAATATATTTACTCTCTTCCTCCCATTTATAATCCATGTGGAATTATTACAAGCTTTGATAAATCCTCTTCAAATTTTATTAACATAATTGAAGATTCCAACATAGAGTTGCATACCAATCATGATGAAGTAGCCTCAACCATGTATGATAAATTCTTAAATTTATTACACACCTCTTATGGTATTAATGGTAACCATGTTAATGAACCAGTATCACAAATATTGGAAAAATTTATTAATCAATCACAAGAAGATACTATAAATAATCTCAGACAAAACACTGTTTTGAAATTAGAAAATCATTATAATTTAGAAAATCAGATTATGAATCAGCAAGTACAAGCACTAATTAAAGTTTCCAATAACGCGCAATCTGTTGTACAAATTTAAGAATTTTTTCATGATGAGCAAATGCCAAACTCAGGGCAGCAAAGCAACATTCTTCAAAAAAGCACAATTAGCCAAGTAAATGATCTTAAATATGAAATTTGCAATGAAGAAAATGCACAAGAGTTCACAAACAAAGACATTTTTAAGTTCATTTCTTCTGATTCTCATTTTCGCCTCTATCCTGATATTTTTGTTGATAGCAATTTATTCCCTCTTTGCAATAATGTTATTCTAGAAAATAGAGAGGTTGATATAAATGAATTTTCAATTAGTTTTTATCAACATAGAAAATCAAACATTGATCATTCTTTTGGCATTAATATTCCTTCTTGTTTTGATACTCTAATGAATGTCGTGAGGTCATTTATGATAGTTACTTTGATATTAAGGATATTGATTTGTCTTCTTCTCAATTGAAGCCTCATGACCAAAGCTGAATCACATGTGAAAATGAAGAACACTCTAACATAGAAGTTGTTTCAAGTAGTTCTCATTTTCAAACAATTAATCATAGTCATGATTTCAGCATTCAAGAAACCATTCCGATTTACAATTTATATCATGATCAAGCTCTTATTCATATCCATAGTAATAAGTCTCTCTCTAATTCACAAATTGGTATTGGAAATCATTCTAATTACATTATTATGCTCAATCCTTGTGAAAATGAAATCATTTCAAATCAATCCCAATTGTGCTGTAACACTAGTTGTATCAATTATGATTTAATTTTACTGTTGCTCCATTTTTTTTTTTTAATTTCAGATTTGTTTTCTCTTTTTAGTTTTCGATTTTTAGATACTTTGTGCTGGCATATTGAGCAGTTCAGTATTGAACACTCAATTGATGCATTCCATGAATGGAAAAATGAAGATTCAAATTATACTCGTGAACATCAAGAGCTATTTGTATTCCAATTCCAACTGATGTTCATTTCTTATCAATTACTTACTTCTTCTCAAAAATAGTGCCAACAAGAGAGTGTATTTTCACAATACGACCAACAATCTAATTCAATTAATAATATTCCATTGTATCTAATAGATTTCCATCCATTTTTCATTGACCCATTTGAAATATATTTAGAGAGTTTTCATACATGGAAGATTGTTAAAAATTTAACATTTGCACATAACACTAACAAATTTATGCAGGGCATTGTATCTAAAAGTTCATTTCCACAATCTAGCCTGTCATCTTCTCTTTCTAACTTCTACTAATCAATAATGGAAATCTACTACGTCCCTATAATACCAGTGATTCCCCCATTACTATTATCATTGTAGCCCTAATTGTTATTATTGTGCCCCTATTAACCCCATATTGTTATTATTGTGCCCCATAGAAGCCCACTATTGCTATTATTGTGTCCTTATATTATTATTGTTATGTCGGCTTTGATTATATTGTGACCCCTTAGTCTCTTATATATAGAAAGGAGGTTTTGTCATTTGTATCATCCAATAATTTTTCATTTTTGTAATGTAAAGGAGGTTTCCCTCTCGAAGAGGCTGATTTTGAAGTCGTTGATCTTGTGAGTTGGTTTCATAACATTTGGTATTAGAGATTTGGACTATAGGGTTTCGCTGCTCCAAAATAATTAATCGTGGAATTTTTGCTACAAATTTTTTCTGCGATGTTTCAGAAGCTAAAAAAAATACCCATTTGAGTTAAAATATTGATGATACTCAGGTCTAAGTTTCAGATATTTATTTACTATGGTCTCAGAGATATGAGCCAATGACATTACTGTTTTGGCAGGCTCCCGAATTACATCCCAAACATGTGACCTTGGGAAAATCGTCATAACTTTCTCTCTGAGTATCAAATTGAAATTTTGTAAGACATTACAGAAAGAGGACAAAATTTAGTTTTCGTTGCATATTTTTTAGGTCCGAATGTTGAAACAGTGACATGTGGCACTTCGTACAAGTTTGATCTATTGAAAAAGTGTATAATTTGGTTGTCTTGGGAGATTGGGTATAACACTTCTTAGAGAATCCAATTTCGATTAGACAGGTGGTATTGGAAAGAGGACTCAATGGAATACCATATTTTGCAATGTTAGACCTTGGAGATCCAAAATCTCTGAGATACATCAGATTCAATATCGAGCTCCTACAAAGTGAAAAAAGGTGTGTAGTTTTTTTAGATTTTGCATAAGTTTGGTTTGAAAAATTAGTTTGAAAGAATTCAAAGGGCATAGTGAAGAATAATTATCATTAATTGATACCCAAAAGAAAGAAAATGGAAACACCTAGTAAGCAGCCTGAAAGCTCTAACATGACTCATGAAGAAGAGGAAGAAATGCAACATGATATATCAAAATTACGAGACCAAGTGCAACAAATTTCACTCTCACAAAAAGTAATAAAAGCTAAGATGGATGGTTTAAAGAAAGGCGTGGAAGATAAGATGGATGTTTTAAAGAAATGCGTGGAAGCTAAGATGGATGGTATGGAAGACAACATTGAAGATTGAAAGGACATGGAAGGTTCGAAGGAAGGTTTGACAAAGTTGCTACAAGAAAGGCTTCCTAATGGCGAAAAGGTAGTAGAGAAAACTTAGAATGAGAAAAAAATAAATGTTAATCATGATTCAAAGAATGAAAACATTGAATATTTGAAGAAATACGTGGAAGGTTTGAAGGAATGTTTGATAATGTTGCTACAAGAAAGGCTTCTTAGTGGCGAAAAGGTAGTAGAGAAAACTCATGATGAGAACAAAATAGATGTTAATCATGATTTCATAGACTCTAACAGTGGATTTAAGACCCACCATGTTCCAAAGATCGATATGAGGAAGTTTCATGACAAGGATCCTGTAACATAGATACTACAGATTGAGCAACATTTCGATCTCCATAATGTGAAAAACACACAAAAGCTATGCATTACAATTTTATATTTGAAACCAAATCAATTTGTGTGGTATCGATGGATTTTCTCTCATAAACAAATTTTCACTTGGGCAATTTTTAGGGAAAAAATGATAACACGTTATGAGGATACAAAAAGCAACACTTTTTTTAGCCAACTGATAAATCTCAAACAAAAGGGTTCAATGATGGAGCACATTGAGGACTTCGAAAAATTGAATATATGGGTAAAAGTATTCCAGAGGAACATAATATTGATGTGTTCATAGGGACTTTAAAATATAATATCTAACATGAGGTTTTCCTTTGGGAACCTGATTCATTGGAGAAGGCATTCAGGTTGGCAAGAAAAATGGAAAGAAAAATTATGGAAACAAGGAATTCTACCACTCACAACTATAAACATGGAAGTGTTTTTTTTCCCTAGCCTTCCACAACCTACAAGGTTGACACCACAAGAATTGGAAGAAAAAAGAGAAAAAGGGCTTTGTTATAGTGTTGATAGAAGATACACTAAAGATCATAAGTGTGTTGAGAAGAAATTATTTTACATAGATTGTGAAGAGGAGGAAGAAAAGGAACAAGAAATGTCAAAAGAAGAGGATATGCACTAGGAACAAAACTAGAGAAAGAAGAAATGAATTTGACCATATGTTGTAATGCATTGGCTGGAATTTTGACTACTCAAACTATCAAGAAAGAAAAACATATCAAGAAGAAAAAGGTAATACTGTTGATTGATTCGGGAAGTACACATAATTTTATTCATTGTAAGATATCCAAGGAATTGAATTACTTCCTATATCCAGCACCAGAGCGTCAAGTGATGGTTGCAAGTGGAGGAACCATAAATTGTTGTAGAAAGTTCCATAATATCAAGCTATCCATGGGTGAATATGTATTGAATATCTCAATGCTTTCCATTCCAATGGGTGATGCTGATGTTGTACTAGGAGTCAAATGGATACAATCCTTGGGTACAATAGCTTTTAATTTTCCAGAACTTTTCATTAAATTTTCTTCGAAAAGAAAGGAAGTTGAATTAAGGGGTACCAAATGGAAACTGAGAAAGATAATCATCTCTAATGAAATGACAAAGGTTATAAAGAAATAACAACGACGCATAATTTCACAATTATGTTTTTAGGGGTTCCCACATCAAAATCATCTATTTCTCTAGATCTCCAAAAAGTCTTGGACAATAATTCCAAGGTATTTGAGACTCCCAAAGGCCTCCCACCTATTCGTGATCATGGTCATGCTATTCATTAGATTCCAGGAAGTGTTCCTCCAAACATCAGGCCTTATAGATATCCCTATGCCTAAAAGAGTGAAATTGAACATATGGTTGCAGAAATGCTAGAGGCTGGTATAATTCAACATAGTCAAAGTTCTTTCTCTGCTCCAGTAGTATTGGTGCATAAGAAGGATGGGTCATGACGCATGTGTCTAGATTATAGGGAGATCAACAAGCTCACTATTAAAAATAAATTTCCCATTCCCGTCATTGAAGAATTATTGGATGAATTGCATGGATCAATTTACTTCACCAAGTTGGATCTTCGTTCAAGATATCATCAAATCATAATGAAGATTGAAGACATTATGAAAACAATAAACAGAACTCATGAAGGTCATTATGAATTTTTGGTCATGCCTTTTGGCCTTACCAATGCACCTTCGACATTTCAAGGTTTGATGAATTCCATTTTCAAACCCTTCCTTAAAAAATTTGTGTTAGTATTTTTTGATGGTATACTAATCTACAACAAGTCTTGGAAGGACCATGTTCAACATGTTGACAGGTTGCTCAAACTATTGGAGGAGAAATAATTATATGCAAAAAGCTCCAAATGTTTCTTTGGATTACAAGAGATGGAATATCTGGGTCATATTGTATCTCATGAAGGTGTTAAGGTAGACCCTAAAAAAATTAAAGCCATTAAGAAATTGAAAATTCCCACACCCATAAATAATCTACAAATATTTCTCGGGTTGACAGGGTATTATCGCAAGTTTGTTAAAAATTATGGGAGAATAACAACACCTATAACAACATTATTGAATAAAGATGTATTTTCATGGACTCCAGAAGCAACGAAGGCCTTTGAACATCTTAAAGAGACAATGTTCCAAGCACCTGTCTTAGCTATGCCGAACTTCACAAAAACCTTTATTGTGGAATGCGATGCCTAAGGAAATGGAATTGGTGCCGTTTTAATGTAAGAAAAAATACCCATTTCTTTCAAAAGTCGTGTAATCAAAGGAAAGTATTTACACAAAGTTATTTATGAGAATAAAATGTTGGCAATACTACATGCACTTAAAAAATGGAGACCCTACCTAATGGGAAGACACTTCAAGGTAAAAACGGATCATGATAGTATTAAATATTTTTTAGAACAAATATTATCTTCAGAAGAGCAACAAAAATGGGTCACAAAGATGTTGGGTTATGACTTTGAAATCATCCACAAAAAATGGAAGCAAAATGTTGTGACATATGCACTCTCAAGAAAGGATGAGAATTTTATACAGAAGCATCCAAAAATACTCAAGTGTTGAGGACACCACTTCTTTGAAGGAGAGGGGCATGTTAGGTCCCTATAATACAAGTGATTCCCCCATTACTATTGTCATTGTAACCCTTATTTTTATTATTGTGTCCCTATTGTCCCCATATTGTTATTATTGTGCCCCATAGAAGCCTACTATTTTTATTGTTGTGCCCTTATGCTATTATTTTATGTCGGCTTTGATTATATTGTGACCCCTTAGACTGCTATATATAGAAAGAAGGTTTTGTCATTTGTTTCATCTAATAATTGTTCATTTGTGTAATGTAAATGAGGTTTCCCCCTTGAAGAGGCTGATTTTGAAGTCATTGATCTATCTTTTCTATATTTTTGTGAGTTGGTTTCATAACAAAATCCATCCAAATTTCTATGATCCAATTGAAATTCAGTTGGAAAGGACATTTCAAGAGAAGGTGATTGTAAATAAGCTTCTTTCTGTAAATATGTTAGTAATAAATGTACATTTTACTTTCATATTTATTTTTCTTAGTTTAACTCTATTCGTATTCTTATTACTAATGTTTGATATGTACATACACAAAGGAAAAAAAATGATTACATGGTTACATTGGAAGTATGAATATACCTAGTTAGAAATAGGAATAGATTAATTTAGATTAGATTCCTTTTCTATTTTCATTTATTTCATTATTGCAAATTTTAATAAGCAAGTAATGAATCTAGCTTCTTCTCGGCATCCTTTTTTATTTTTGGAAAATCGGCTTAGGACATTTTAGAAGCTCTTGAATAATCAGATCATACATATTTGTGAATCCCTTAATTGTCTTGTTTTGCAAAAATTTATCACATCGATCATACATAAAGAAATTACAAGAATTTGCTACATCTTAACAATTTTTTATTCACAAGTATTTCTAAAAAGAAGTTCATATTCACCACTCTTGTCCTCCAACATAAATTTGAGGTGGATGCAATTTGAAAATTCATTAATTAACATTTTAGATTAAATAAGTAGATGATGTTGAACATATACAAATTTTGAGAAATACATGGGAGAACTTGAAGATTCATGAGGTAAAACTAAAATCAATATTATTCCAGGTATGCATTTTATAGGTTCACCTTCATTTATTGTTGTTTTTTTCCTTATTTATGGTCTGTTTCCTTTTGCAGCTCTTTATTGACTTGATTATGGAGATCTGAGATAAGAAAACAACCAACATAACATGTTGAGGGAAGTATTATTTGTTGTTCATCATAATTTGAGTATTGCTTAATTTTTATTTCATTTATTAAAACCCCAATAGGCCTTTAAAATAGTATCGAAAGATTCATACCAGAGCACTCTAATATCATAATTCTCATCATACGAAATCTCTGATAAAATTATTCCCTGATATAATATTTCTGATAACTATTAAAAGGGGCTATTTTGTTTAAAAAATGAAATTAAACAAGACTCTTCATTTTGAATTGAATACTTTAAGAAGTTTTTGGCCCCACAAAATGCCACGTCATATATCACAGTTCGCATATTGGTGGTTCTCAAATGAGCATACTCCAAATATTCTTTGATACAAGACTCCTGATATTCCCTTCCTGCTCATTCTCTGAAAATGGCTTTGCCAATATTATGATATACATAAAAACCCCAAACCTAATATGACATTAAATCCAGTTTTAAAAGATATCACATCCATTCATAAATCATAATTTTTTTGGTTAGGGAATATGTTTAAATATTTCTGTCCTAGATCTGATATGAAATTAAATACATATAATAAAACTATCAGGGCCATTATTCATTGCACATCACCGTATCAACAATGTTACATCCCGTACTCAAAACTTTCGATTACCGATCTCTCATAAAATCCAAAGCCCACCTACCAATGAGCCATGTAATCTATCACATTCCTGCTATTGCAAGAATAATATCAACATTTCCTTTTATTAACAACTTCGATCTCTGATATGACTATTCTTTGATATCGCAATCGCTCCATCACAGTTTCTCATCGCATATGCTCATCTAGCGACCTTGCTATGTAACACTTATATCGCATTAGAAAACTCAAATGAAGCCTTTCCATAAGATCCTCTGATGTGATAAACTACGATATATGCCTCTCTATTATTGTCTTTTAGCCATCGTATAAAAATTAACTTAATATCAACCAAGGGGAATTTTGCAGCTTGAAAGTTATGCATGAAAAAGAAACTCGTGATGCAAAACATCCAATGAGGCGCTGTCCTATATAATAGAATTTAAGGCACTCTTGGGCAACCACTGTGGTAATGAAGTAATTGATAAGAAATTTGCAACTTGATTAAATCATTTTCGATTTTTCTTATATTTCAGTTTTGATATATCACTCTATATTTAATATATGAAATTCAAGGCCTCTCCATTTTCACATTTATATTACATTGTCTTAGATTTGATCTTGATTTCGAACAATTTATGAAAATATTGGAGTCAATGTGAAACTTGTAATATTATGAGAACAATCCTTGCTGTAATTCAAGTTCTTAAAAGAAGAATCATTTCATTCTCATTTCTCATGGATTTGGTTTACTTATGATTCCTTGAACATGAAATATTGTTTCCTATTAAGTTTAGTGATTGCCTTAGTTAGATTTAATATATAATGATTTTGGGTTAATGAACTTTCAGTTAATTCAACTTCTTCATACTTTTGAATCCTAATTAAAAGAAGTTTTATTTTGTTGGAGAAAATGATACCTTCCAGGTAAGATTAAATGAAATTCTCCAATGATAAGTTTCATATGCCCACTTTCATTTATTTTCATTACTCTACTTTTGATTTGAGTTTTTGTTGATCTTAAACTCTATTTTTACAGGTCTTCAGGAACCTTTCACACCTCTACCAAATCGGTTTTGATGTTCATTCTATTTTGTTCAGATTTCTTTGATATTCTTGAAATAATAAGTAGTGATCCTCATCAAATCAGTTAAACTGAGGAGTTTCTGAACCTTTAATCTGTTTCTTGAGTGTTACTTTTGTCAGAAAACGACTAAAATTATTTTATGTAGATTTTACTTTGAAACAAGAGAGTTTGTAGGAGAAAAAGTCTTCTCATTTAGCATATTATGTATCATCATTGTTATTCACCCTCTACATTGAGAGCCTCATTTCTTATAACTCTGCAACATAAAAAAAAATTAAATCTCAACATAACGAGCATACATATGCTTATTTTCTTTTGTCTTTTTTGTTGAGACATTTGTATAGCTAGTCTTGTAGGAGTTTATCTTTTAAGTTTAGATTTTTCTCTCACCTTTTGCCTTCTTCATTCTTATTTTTGTTTGCTGATTTGTTTTCTTACTTTGGTTTAGGAATTATTTTCCTTTTGCTTTCAGTTTTGTTTTTATTTTGGTAACTCTACCATGATTTATTTGAAAGAAATTTTCCTCACCCTTAAGTGGTTGGCATACATAGGAAAATCTTTTAACTCTATATCCTTAAAGGCATATCCTTATGGAACCATAAAGCCCTCTTGTTTTAAATATTATTCATGGAGGAACACACATCCTTTCTAAGTGTTTGAGTTTACTTTTTCAAGGAAAAAACCAATTTGAGTTTAACACAATGAATCCCCTCACCCCTCCACATAAAAGCCTATGATTAATAGTTGCAGGGAAAGAAATTGGAGTCAACATTATGAAAGTATTATGTCCATTAAACGTAAATCTCTATTACCATTCCACATATTTCACTCAAATACATCATAAGCTAAAACCTTGCAAATGTTCTTATCAAAAGGGTGATTAAAAGAGAAAGCATGAGAAATAAAAGTAAACTTGTCGGGGCTATGGAAGCTTACTGGCAGTGAGACTAGGCTTGTATGGCATAAAAGACAACATTGTCATAGTATTGTTCAGGCTCGATGGTAGGGAAGAGATATCAGAGACTATTCATAAAAATAGATATACACTTTATCAATAAAATCGTGTCTGCACCTTCTTCTTTTTTTCATGAGGTAGTTTTATTTTTTTCCCTAAATTTGGATTCATGAATTTTACTCAAGTCTTCTTTGAGTACGTATCTTTACAAACTTAAATTGCTTAATCTATTTATGTGGAACCCAAGAAAATGTTTTACTGTTAGACGATTTTCGTGATCTCCATTATTTTTAACGTTTAAGTAAATTAAATGTCATTATCTTTAATTAGAGATAATTGATTCTTCCTAGTGTGTTGCCATTGTTGTAAGGAAAACCCAACACCCCCAATTTTCGACTTATTTACTTCAAATAATAGGGACTATTTCCATTAATTTTTGGCAAACCCCTTTTATAATTTTCATTTAAGTTAATTGTCTTACAATTTTTCCATTTTTTATTTTCGTCAAATTTATTTTTTGATTGTTTCATTGAGTTTGACTTTTCACTAGCTTTCTATTGATACTTTTTTTGCCTCATTTGGTCAACCAATTTGTAAATGAAACTCCTTTGAAGTTTGACCATTTTTTTTTGCGAGGGTTAGAAAAATGTATAATATTTCAATTATTGGAATTGAAAGTCATTCATTGTAAATATTAACTCTTAGTTAATTTTTACTATTTTTTTCATTTTTCACTAACAGTTCTACAAAATGACCCAGCCAAATTATAGAACAGTTGAAAAATGCATTCCAAGATCTCAGCAATTTACACCAATTTCTTATTTTAAAATAAATTGTCAAACGTGAAATATCAAAATTGCAAAGTGTTTGTAGTTCATTTTGTAAGATTTTTAATTCCAAGTGAGCTCCACTCCACATCACCTCTTTCTTTCAAAAATCCTGAAATAAAAATCCCAATTTCAAATTCATTGATCTAGAAATTCTGAAATTTAAAAATTGCTGATATTCCGATATCACATATCGACATATCAACATTTTTTTATTTTGTGCGCATTTTTCCAATATAACAAAATTCCGATTACCGATTTGCAATACAAAAATTTCCATTAACCTCCTTATAACTCCCACTCCATCCCCAAGCCTATGTCACCTCTATCTCACCTTCTTATTCCTCCTTAACTTACACCCTCCACTCACCTCACCATCTTCATTCACCCCACTCATATTACATATACGTAAGCTAGTTTTATGTTTTAAACTTTGGTTCATATATTAATTTGAGGTTATATATTATGTTTTATTAAAATTATAATAATTTTATTTTAATTATAATTTTAATATAATTAAATTATAATATTAATATTATATAATAATATTTTAATTAATCATTAAATAATTTTCAAAATTAGTTTAATTGTTTTTTAAATTTTTATTAATTAATTAATGTTTTTTATTATAATAATTATTATAAATTAATTAATAATTTAAATTTCATTTAAGATTAGAATGTAATTAAATTTTTTTTTATTTTTTTTTAGTTTCGGCAACATAATTTCAAAAATTTAGTCAATTTTGACTCATCAATTTTGGAGGCTCATAAGTTGAGTTTTACTTGGCCAAATGAGACCCAAGATGGCTCGTTCAATTGATAAAATCATGAAAATTATTTTTGAAGTGGTTGCAAAACTAGATTTGATCATTTAATGGGTCTAAACTTGAGCATAATATAAAGCTTCAAATTTTTAAACAAAATCAATTTTCTGAGCTTTATATTTTGCATTCTCATTTGCCCACATCATCTACTGAGTGGAGATCCATTCATTTATGTTCTCCTTGACAAACTAGATCATCACAGACATCAATAGAATGATCAAATTTCCTTTTCATTTAATTATTCAATTAAATTTGATTGAAGATATTTTATTCCATAAATGGTATTTTGATTTGACTTTGTATTTTAATTTAATTGTGGATTTGTTTTTTGCAGGAAAACAGTTGAAGAGGTGAGAAGAAGAAAATATCAATCAATGTGAATGTTCTGGCAAGAGAAGAATGAGATTTTGACCCAATGAAAATTGATGGAACATATTTATTTTTCAACAAACTTTCTTGTTGGGGATTATTTTTGTAAAAAATTATAAATAGTAGATTGTAGAATGTATTAAGGGGTTTCTGTTCTCCGCAATTCTGAATTCCTAAAATCACTATTGTAATAAGGATTTAGATTTGTAGGTGAGAGGAGAGGGAAATCTCAGATCTAGGGGATTGATGAGGATTTGTCTTTTGCATTTTGAATTATGTATGAAGAGCAGAGCTTTTACTGTTGCGGCTCTTGTTTTAACAACCGAAGTTCAAAGATAGTAGAGGACTGCTGGAGACCTGAGCCAAAGAAATAGATTCAATAAATTTCTATTTATAATACTATTGTTTTAAATATTGGTTTCATTTTATGATGGTAGAAAAGTGTCATTTTATTCATATTTGTGCACTATTGTCAATTTGAGTAATTTGCATCAAGAATATGTTATTATTTATCTCTGCTCTAATGGTTTGGATTCTAATTTCTGAGTAACTATCTACTCGTAATTTTTTCTTTTAAATTCTAATTTAAGAAACAATAATATCCTGTGTACTATTTTCTTACATTATTGTTTAATCATTCTAATTACTAATTTAACAATCAATATCATTTTGTAAACTACTTCCTTAATGTTGTTGATTGATTATCTAAATTAAGAGGCCTCTGAATAGAATATGTTTTGGTATTATTAATGTTAGTTAATTGAACTACTTCATTAGCTTGATATTGATTATAAAATAGACATATTTAAATCTCAATCATTTAAATACCTTTCTCTTAGTTATATTAGATCTATATCTGCCTAATTAAGATAAGATTAGGATACCTTTTCCTTTCACTTGCATTTTAGAATTAGTTTGCATTTAGATTTAATTCTATATTTCTAGAAAGTCCTCTTTTTAAGAGGAAAAACTTTAGAGTGGTTAAGTTGTGCCCTTAAAGCAGATTAAGGGTCATTCCCTTACACGATCAAAAAGAAGAATCGATATGGTGTCTCTACCTATTGGTAACTAAAGAAACATCTTAAACCAATAGAAATAGGGAAAAGGTAACTGGATCTAGTTAAACAGATGAAACCACCATTCCAAATGGAGAAGGATTTTCTTTAAGGTCCGGACCGAGTGGTCTCTCTTATAGTGTTGTAGGCAGATAATATCCAACCTTTAACATGCCGACATAGACTTTTCATGGTAGCCTTGAAATAATTAACGAGCCCCTGGTTGACAATAAATGCGGGGAAGGGTGAAATCCATAATTCATATCTGAACATCAACATTTTAGTGTTTCCAAGGAGGCTATCTAAGGTGCAAAAGTATGACTAGTATTGACCATAGGAACACTCTCTCATCGTGATTAGGTAGTTCTTACCTCTTTCAGGAGTCGAGCTTCAGATTTTGGGATTGGTTTGTTTTTATTTTGTTTTCCCTTAGGAACACTCTCTCGTGCAGATTAGGTAGTTTTTACCTCTTTCAGGACCTGAGCTTTAGATTTTGCATCTAGTTTATTTTTCTTTATTTTTCTTGATTTTAGGAACACTCTCTTGCCCTAGTTAGGTGAAGTCTATACTAAAACTCTTCCAGGGCCCAAGCTTAAACTGTCGGATTGTTTATTTTTTCTGAGAATTGTAGGGGCCATCCTCTCGTCCTGGTTAGGAAAGTTTATTTTAACCCTGTTCCAGGACCTACGCCTTAGATTTATTTGGATGTTTTTCCTTCGCTTTCAAATTGTATGAATAGAGGAATGAACAAAAGGGGCAGAGAAAGACACCCAAAAAGAGGGAGGAAAGATCTAGGCAGAATTATCTATATCCAAGAGATTATTTTGAGAGCTGAGTTAGGAGCATCGTCACGAGATGCTGTTAGGGTTAGATATCATACAAGATCTGCAATACAGTTAGTTTCACAATGAGAGCCTTCACTAATAACAGACGCAGAACTCAGGGAAGAAGAAATAGGAAGCATAGGAACTAAGGAATTGAGCATTGAAAGTTCGGAAGAAGAGGAAGGAGACTCAAGGGAATTAACGCCGCCATTTTATCAAGGGAGTGCTATCAGAAAAACTCAACCACGCATTATAAAAGGCTAGAACTTGTCGAGATCCTAAGTGAATATTGGAAGATATTCATGGCTCATACAACTTCTATGATTGAGTTTCCAATTGGAGATATTATAGGTGATGCACCTATGAATCCTATTCCTTTAACAACATTACCTAATTTCCATGGTCTCTCTTCTGGAGATCTGGACACATTCCTCTTCGAAATCGATGTTGTCTGACGAGGATATGATTATATTTGTGATGCTGAAAAATTGAAGATATTCTCTGCTACTCTAAAAGGAACGACTCTAAGATGGTTTATGTGTTGAGGGGGGAAATCTATTACAACAAGGGATGACATGAAGAAAATTTTCCTTGAAAAATATCAAGACTACTGTAAGTCTTGAGACTTTAAGGAGGAAATCTTTAAGATTATGTGGAAAGAGGATGAGAACATGGAGGACTTTGTGAAACACTTTAAATACAACCTGTAAAGATCATGCCATAGTAACTAGGATAAGGATATTTTAAAGATAATCTTTATTCGAACACTAAGGGAAGCATCCCTAGAACTCCTGAATGTGGTAGGAAAAGGAGATATCTCAAAGGAATAATTCGACACCATTTGTGAGTTGTGTATCAAATGTTCACATGGAGCTGCAAGGAATAAGCAAGAATACGATCTCTCAAGACATCTAGTAGGGGGTTACAAAAGTAGAAATTTGGAACTTGCTAGATAATCTGAGGACTAATATTCTAAGCACATTGTCCTCACATTTAGATATTTTGCAGGCAAAACAAAAACAGATGGAAGCTGAGAAGGAGATGGCCATTTTCCACCTTCAATGTAGGCAGAAGCACCCGCTGAAGGAATATCCACTCAACACCATTGAAACTTGTGCAATATGTGAACACAACCATTCTACCAATACGTGCCCATCCTTTCCTGAGATGAAGGAAGTCTTTCAAGAAGAAAATGAAGAAGTATATAAGCTTTAATTCATGGGATCAAAGAAGCCATGAAAACCATAGCCACAGAATATGAATTAAGGTATTTCACAAGATCCTTCTTAGTATTTTAATAGTTTGAATTTTGGGTCTCAACCTGTACCATTCCCATCTTTGTGGCTGAAATACTATCAGTATCCAATGCCCTAGAAGTCATGGTCCCCCCAACCTGGTCCATCCTCTTCGTGGTCCTTGAGTTGTATTGGACCTCCTCTTCTTACAAATCAATTTTTCCCAGCCTATGCTGCCACAACAATCACAACTTCCATCTAATGTCTCCACCAAAAATTCTCCTTTTCGTCCACAATTGCTTGTTCAATCCATCTGGAAACTAAATAGTAGGGGATCCCAACAGGTTGAGACACTCAACCTTCCTGAATATAGTATTGCTACCGCAGAATGTAATGAATTGAATTTTTGATCTGGACGGGTGGTAAATACTAAGACTTCACCAATAATTGTTGAACATACTAATGATGGAGTCTCAGAACCAGAACCTAGAAACCCATCTAGAAAGACCGGGGGTGATTCAATATAGATTACCATGGAACAACAATCCCCTAATCGAACAATTGTCACTGGAGGAGGTCAAACTGGACCACCTTATCCTGAGAGGCTATCCTTGAGAAAACAAATTCCTCACCCTGAATTTGACTTTTTGGGGGAATTACATAACTTATTTGTTAAAATCCTATTACTTCAAGTTATGAAGGATGTGCCGATCTATGCTAAAATGATTAAAGAATTTTGTTCTAAAAATCCTGGAAGAAAACCGAAAGACCCACCCACTATTCATGTTATGGGAAAATTGTTAGACATAATGTTGGGAAAAACTACACCCATCAAATATGGTGATCCAGGAAACCCGATTCTTATAGTACAAATTAATGGAGTTGATATCCCAAATTTGTTGGTACATTTGGGAGCTACAATTAACATTATAATGTCAACAATTTTACTTACCCTAGGCCTACTCAAATTTAAACCAACAACTACAGTCCTAGAACTTGCAAATCAATCCACTGTAAGACTAGTAGGGAAGTTGGAAGACGTGACCATCTCTGTAGATTCTTGGCAATACCCTGTTAGTCATTTGGTGTTGCACACTCAATCTCCAGCTTGGGGGGCATCCTTTAATTCTAGGTAGGCCTTCACTCAATACCGCAAATTCTTACATTGGGTGCTGATCGGGAAATATGGTAATATCCAATGGAGAAATCACAAAGAACCTTTTTCTTTAACCACCTACAAAACCAAGTCTATTGGTCAAACCAAGATTTACCTTAGCACGAAAGTATCCACCCACAGATGAGCCTAAACCTAGAAATGAAGATCTTAGACCAATTCTTACCATCGGTGAAGCTCTCTTTTTTAAGGATGAAATGAAAGATGATGCTATTATCACATTTATTAATAGTCCCAATTTTGTTTCTTGTTCGACTTGGAAACTATTAAAGTCTGTTATGAGTTGCACTAATCAGGAAACTATTACATGAGAAACATAAATTGAAATGTTCCTGTCACCGCACCCCGTAACAATATTCCAATATAAATTGATCCAGGGAAAACATTGAGCATTCATCCCAATCTTTCACCTTCCCAGGTTGAACAATTATTGAAGGTTCTTTAGGATCATAAGGAAGCATTTTCTTGGGAATATATAGATATGAAAGGAAAATATGCTGATATATGTACCCATCATATAGATATATATAAGAGAAGAATGTCGACCTGTTCAACAACCACAAAGAAGGATGAATCCTGCTTTGAAAAACATTGTCAAAGAAGATTTGCAGAAGCTATTGGATGTCGAGTTTATTTATCCAATTTTCGAAAGTCAATGGGTATCCCCATTATTCATTGCTCCAAATAAAAATGGAAAGTGGAGGATCTTTGTTGATTATAGGGAATTGAATAAAGCAACCCAAAAAGATAACTTTCCCTAACCTTTTATTGATTAGGTCCTTAACACAATAGTTAGGAAGAAGTTCTTCTCCTTTTTGGATGGATTTAGTGGATATAACCAAATCCAAATAGCTCCTGAGGATCAGGATAAAACTACTTTTATTTTCCCTTGGGGAACTTTTGCATACTGGGTCCTTCCTTTTGGCCTCTGTAATGCACCTACTACCTTCCAAAAGGCGATATTGGGATTTTTTTTTTTTTATCTAGTTAATTATAGTGTTGAAATTTATATGGATTATTTTACCCCATATGGATATTCTTTTGAAGAAGGTATGGATAATTTAGAAAAATTACTTAAACGATGTAAAAAAACTCATGTTTCTCTTAGTATATTAATATGTCATATGATGATGGAAGAAGGGATAGTTCTGTGGCATTTACTTTCAACTGCAGGAATACTGGTTGATCCTACTAAGGTTGAGGTAATCTTAAATTTTCCTCCATCGAAGACAACAACAAAGGTACATAGCTTTATTGGTTATGCTGGGTATTATCGACATTTTATAGAATTTTTTTCTAAAATAACATTTCTACTTTTCCAGTTACTACCAAAAGATGCAGAATTTGTGTGGACTAATGCATGTGAATCAACTTTTTTAGAAATCAAGAAACTAGTATGTAAAGCTCCAATATTACACAGCTCTTACTAGAAACTCCCATTTCATATCTCCACGGATGCTTCTCATACAACGGTAGGGGAAGTCTTGGGACAATAGGAGGACAAGAAACCATATGTGATTTACTATGTTAGCAAGAATTTAACTCCTACTGAACTCAATTATATGTTAACTGAAAAAGAATTTTTTGTTGTTATTCATGCTATTAATAAATTTAAGCATTATATTACAGGGCAACCCACTTTCGTGCACACAGAAAATTCAGCGATAAGGTATCTAATGAAAAAACCTATAAATCCTGATCGAATTACAAAATGGTTGTTATTGATACAAGAATTGGATATTACTATTGTAGATAAACCAAGAAAAGATAATGTGGTAGAAAATTTCTTGTCTAGGCTTAATATTTATGATGAAAATACACCTATAGAGGATATTTTTCCCAATGAGCATATTTTTTCAAAATGTACTCACAACCCTTGGTATGTAGATGTTGCTAACTATCTTTCTACAGGTAAGGTACCTCATCATTTGTCATACAGGGAACAACAAAGAATCTATATAATTTTGTAGAAGTTTTCTACAAATCAGCTAGATCTGATACCATGTAGAAATTTCCCACCTGTAGATCACCTGGTAATGCAATGTGCTAAAGCAAAACACTTGATCTACTTCTACAAACAATTTAGCTGAAGCTTAATCGAACATGAGCAACACCAATAAGAAAACATATAACTGATAAGAAGGAATCAATCACACATAACACAGAAGAATTTACCCAGGGAAAGCCTCAGCCTAAAACCCCAACTTTGTATTATCATACAAGTGGAAATATAGTCCAGATTATACAAAGCCTTAGCTCGGAAGTTGTCCAACTCTCAGTACAATCCCTTTGCTGCTCATAGACAGTCAAAGGCTGCTCACAAACCTTATCCTTTGCCCTCCAAGCCTCCTATTTCTTTGTGCAGTTTTCCTTGGGGTCTAGTGCTACCACCTATGTGAATTGGCCTCTTCACACACTCAGTAACCTCTGATCTAACTGGACAAACCTGAAGGAGATAAATCCTCATCATGGATGAGCTTCCTTTATAGGAAAAATATTCATCCAACTGATAGTACATTGTCCCTTCTTTGATATCAACTAGGTCTCTGTGTGAATTGACATGCATGAGTTATCCATGAGTAAATACTTAGTTATCTGAAATATAGTAGTTACATGCATGCAAGCATTAACTAACTGAACTCTCATTAATTTAACAAACTATTAAATTAATCTAATTGGACTTGACTAAGTTAAAAAAAGTCAACTGATCACACTCAATATATAACTCATCCTTACCTCCTTAATTAGTGGAGCAAATCAAGGACACATTCCCCAATCAGTGGAGAAACTATTGCATGTTCTCACAAAGACTTCAAGTTTGATTTTCCTTAACTAATTAACTCATGTAAAATTAATTAATTAATATTCAAACTGTTGGTAAGACCAAGTTCGAATTTTACTTCCTATTTCCAGTCCAGGGACTGACTAAAATAGGAATCCACACTGCACTACTAAAAATAGAACGTATATTTTTAGCACGTCCATTTTTCATTCCCTGTTGCCAAATCTAGCACTGGTACATGAACTGCTATTTTTAGTAGTGCTATTTTTAGCACTTCTATTTTTAGCAATTTCTTGTTGTTATTTTTCAACACTCCCTCTCAACAAGAAATGCTTCCTCTCGAACCCAATCTTGTACCTTCAGAATGTTCTGCATGCAACGCTTCTACCAAGTGTGGTTGCTCTAGCAATTCTCAGAACAAAATATTTGGGCTAGAAACATACTCTGATGTTGAAGCTCTACGTACTGCTAACAAGTGCTCCCTCTCTGACCTCTGTGCTATTGCAACATCTCCATGCATCTCGCACCGTTGCACACCTCTCTGTGCTATCCTGTGCTGGTGCAACACACTTGTGCCTCTTGCACCATTGCACACCTCCCTGTGCCATCCTGCACTGGTGAACCACACTTATGCCTCTCGCACCATTGTACACCTCTATGTGCCATCCTGCACTGGTGCAACACACTTGTGCCTCTCGCATTGCTGCAGCCTGCTAGCTCTGCACTATCTTCGGATTCCTGCACTATAGCTCTTTTTGTTGCTCCATCTACATCTGTCTCTACCCAATTAGTCAGTTCTTCTACTCCTCATCTGGGCTCCTATAGAAAAGTCTAATCAAAGAGGTTGGGTACCTCAAGGACCCTGCCCCTCCTCCTTGGGATGATCACTCCCCATCGCCCCACCTCCTACTTGGAGGTATGGATGCATGTGATCTCTCCGCCCACCTGGCTCGAAGTTTCTCCCTATTGGAGGTCTCTGCATGAGTGGATGCCTCCACTATGTCTCCTCTCGGCTTCCCCAGTTGTGGCTACTCCACAACCTCCTGAAGCTTCTTCACTAATCATGGCTCCTCCACAATCATCTGAGACTTCTTCTGGCGCTCCATGTTGAGAGATAATTTACTCTCCCTCTCAACCACCAAGTATCTAACCTATACCTTGCTCCTCAAGGCTTTGCATGCATCTTGTACCTCAAGTGCATACAGGTTCTTGGCTAGCACACCAATCTACTTCCACTTTCCCACCGTCACGAAATTTTCTAGAAAAAGAGCTGATTTTAAATCAACGATATCTTCCTCATCCGAACTCCCATTCAGCCATTTATTTTTTTGGGTATTTTTCCGCAAGGAATCCAAATATTCTATTTGTTTTTGAAAATTTTGTACATAAATTTTCAGATTTACTCTGCAAACTCTTGGCCCAAAACTCAAAACTTTGAAATCTCCTCTCAATATACTGTTCTCTCCTTTGATCACCTTTGCTCCGATACCATGTAGAGTTTTGTAGAATTTTTCTACAAATCAGCTAGCTCTGATACCATGTATAAATTTCTCACATGTAGATCACCTGGTAATGCAATGTTTAAAAGCAAAACACTTGATCTACTTCTACAAACAATTTAACGGAAGCTTAATCGAACATGAGAAACTTCAATAAGAACACATATAACTGATAAGAAGGAATCAATCACACATAACACAGAAGAATTTACCCAGGGAAAGCCTCAGTCTAAAACCCCAACTCTGTATTATCATACAAGTGGAAATATAGTCTGGATTACACAAAGCCTTAGCTCGGAAGCTATCTAACTCTCAGTACAATCCCTCTGCTGCTCATAGATAGTCAAAGGCTTCTCACAAACCTTCTCCTCTGCCCCCCAATCCTCCTATTTCCTTGTGCAATTTTCCTTGGGATCCAGTGCTACCACCTATGTGAATTGACCTCTTCACACACCTATTAACCTCTAATCTAAATGCACAAACCTGAAGGAGATAAATCCTCATCATGGATGAGCATCCTCTATAGGAAAAATATTCATCCAACTAATAGTACACTGTCCCTTCTTTGATCTCAACTGGGTCTTTGTCTGAACTGACATGCATGAGTTATCCATGACTAAATACTCAGTTATCTGAAATATAGTAGTTACATGCATGCAAGCATTAACTAACTAAACTCTCATTAATTTAACAACTGTTAAATTAATCTAACTGGACTTGACTAAGTTAAACTAAGTCAATTGATCACACTCAATTTAGAACTCATCCTTATCTCCTTCAATTAGTAGAGCAAATCAAGGACACATTCCCCAATCAATGGAGAAACTATTGCATGTTCTCACAGAGACTTCAAGTTTGATTTTCCTTAACTAATTAACTCATGCAGAATTAATTAATTAATATTCAAACTGTTGGTAAGACCAAATTCGAATTTTACTTCCTATTTCTAGTCTAGGGACTGACTAAAATAGGAATCCACACTGCACTGCTAAAAATAGAGCTTCTATTTTTAGCACTTCCATTTTTCATTCCGAGTTGCTTAATCCAGCACTGGTACCCTAACTACTATTTTTAGCAGTGCTATTTTTAGCACTTCTATTTTTAGTAATTTCTTGTTGCCATTTTTCAATAGAATCATCCAGAAAAGTGCCCACTATAAATGGATAGAGGGATATCTCTTCTACACCAGACCAAATCAAAAAATCCAAATTTGTGTGGGGGAGGACAAGAATTGTTATATTGAAAGCCGCCCATGACGGTCCTTGTGGAGGGCATTCTACAGACAAGCGAACTGCTCATAAGGTGTTGTAGATGGGATACAATTGGCTCTCTATTTTTCGTGATGCTAGGAAATATGTCCGAGGGTGTGCAAACTATCAACGGATGGGTCAGCTTGGTCGATAAGATGAAATGGCACTACAACCTCAATTAGTCCTTGAGTCCTTTAAAAAGTGGGCTATCGATTTTGTTGACCTGTTTAATCCTCCTTCTCATCAGAAAGTCCATATTCTCATTTACATAGGTCACATGAAAAAATGGGTTGAAGCCAAAGTTGTCACAAAGGCTACTGGACAAGTTGTCTTAGACTTTTATTTGAAGAAATTCTTGCTTGGTATGGGGCTCCTAGAGAAATATGTTCAGATGGAGGGGTATAATTTACATCACATTTAATATCTGTGATTATGGAAAAATATGGAATCAAAGATAGGGTGAAATCTCCGTATCATCCTCAGGTGAATGGTCAAGTCGAGAGCACAAATAAGGTACTGGAAAACATTCTCACAAATATTGTAGCTAACCATCGTCGAAATTGGGCTGAAAAACTTCCTGAAGCACTTTGGGTGTATAGAACTACATGGCACAATATAGTGGGGTTTTCACCATATGAGCTTGTGTATGGAAAATCCCCTTTTTCTTATGGTGGAATTCGAAATTAAGACGCTCAAGATAACTCTTCCAGCAGGTTTGGATCTTACTGCAGCCGAGAAACACCAACTAGAACAACTCAATGAATTAGATGAAATTTGTCTAATAGTTGTAGAAAATACTATTACAGTCCAACAATAGCGAACCAAGTGGCACAACAAATTATTCAAGAAAAATGTGTTTCAAAAAGGTGATTGGGTGTTACTCTATGAATCTCGATTCAAGGACTTCAAGGGAAAGCTCTGCTCTAGATGGATGGGACCATATGAGGTTGACACAATATTTCATAAATGGATTGTTAAACTTACAATAATAGATGAGGCACACACCCCTTTATTTGTAAACGAACATCGCCTCAAGTTATATCACTGCCCAATCTCTAGGGACCCTTTATTAAGCACATTTATGATAATTCTAGTTTCGAAATGATTTTTGTAGAAAATACTTCCTATGCACCTTATATTGAATAAAAAAAATATAATAATAATAATAATAATAATAATAAAGGGAAAGTTTTGCTACTACTCCATGAATAGTGCTCCTTTATTTTTCTTGCAAATGCTAATACTCCACTAGTGCTATTACTCCACCAATGCTGACTCCACTAGTGTTTTTACTCCACCGATGTTGATATTCCACTGGTGTTGTTACTCTGCAATGTTGATACTCCATTGGTGTTATTACTCTGCGATGCTGATACTCCACTGGTGTTGTTACTCCATGATGTTGATACTTGAGTAGTGTTGTTACTTCACTGATGTTAATACTCCACTAAGGTAAGTCACCAAGTATGTTCCCGAACAACTCCATGGATTTGATTGTATTTCATTTATGACATGACCAACCATGACCGAGGACGACCATACCTTACTTGGGGGGAGATCTTGTATTTAATAATGATGATGCCATTTCATCATTATTAATTAAACCTCACTTTAACCACTCATTATTACCACTATCCATTTATGTCTTCACTGTACCCTTCACATATATCCATGTGCATTAGAAATTGTATTATGCACGAATACGTAGGCCGACATTAAAATGCGGTTGTTTCCAATGCGTTGGAATAATTACCATAATCATACTATATTTACTATTGATTTTGCCATAAACTTTTTTCAAATTCACAGTCATCCCTGTTACCGTAAATTTTACTGGCTAACAACCCCCTCAACAACTTGCTACTACTCAGAATTCTTTTACAA
The DNA here is from genome assembly GCA_000404065.3 of Pinus taeda. Classification (NCBI taxonomy): domain Eukaryota; kingdom Viridiplantae; phylum Streptophyta; class Pinopsida; order Pinales; family Pinaceae; genus Pinus; species Pinus taeda. Next base: position 54,118 of record APFE030859410.1, read on the forward strand.
AAAAAATGATAGAATGGATGGCCAAACCATTAGACACGAGCTCGAAAACACAATACAGGTTCGACATCAACCATATTTATGGCAGATCCTTCAGGAAGTAGGATGACACATTTACTTTGAAAGGTTACAGGGGTTCGAGGAAGGGGTCACAATTGAGTTCATGCTAAATTTGGAAGGGAATCATTCTAGAGTCCCCAAACTAGAAATTTAGGTAAAAACAAAAGTTATTTATAGTGTCAGTGGACTGTTGCAAGGAGGGCATAAGTGGTTCAACCGAAAAACTCCCATGCCAAAATTTTTGGAATTATTCTTGCAGGCAGGGGAGAATGTGGTACAAAATGGGAAAGATATGATTAAAAATCGTTGCCACAACCATGGGCTAATGTTGCATACTTCACAATGAAGTACATCACCTGTGAAGGTCGGATCTCTACTCTTTTTAAGTATGATTTTACGCTTTTAGCATGTCTTCGATTTTGTCAAGCGCATCCCCTAGATATTGCATTCTTCCTTTAGAACAATCTCCAACTGATGGCACGGTCTGCGCACCAGTCACGCCAATCATTGCCCATCCTCACCAACCATGGACTTATCATACTATTCATGATGCATCCCCTATTACAAACCCCTGTGACTTGGCAACAATTGTTTGAGGTAGGAGAAAAGAGTTTGTAGCTATGATACTAGTAAGGGCTGAAGAAGAATTATTGGAGGAGGAAGTGACGGGACAAGTACCGGAGGGAGTAGAAGAAGAGGGGGGTGAAGATATGACAAACCAGATGGATGATTCAAGGAATGGAGGTGGAGCTAGGGGAACTGTGACTGAGGGTGTTAGAAAAATGGAAATTGAGGATGTTACTCCTCATTCTCCACTCCCAGCCTCCTTGCCAAGAGGGGAAATGAAATTTTGTTTGCCTACCCATGCCAAAAAATAAAATATACTTTCTCCAAAGTTGAGGTTTCCAGGAGTAATTAAAGTGGAAAGAGCCACCCTTGACACTGTCGGACAAGAATGAGTGTCAACTATTGAGAAAATGGAGGATGAAGCCACCCTTGACTCTGTCCTAGAAGAACCAATGTCAAATTCTGAGCAGATAGAAGGAGAAACTGTTGTTGACACTGCCACACAAGAAAGAGTGTCAATCGCTGAACAAATAGAAAAGGGGTCACTATTGACATTGTTCCATAAGAACCAGTGTTAACCGTTGAGTATATGGAAAGAGAAGTGGTCATTGATACTGACCTATAGGAATCAATATCAATTCCCGATTGAGTAGGAGAAGAAAGTATGGCCTCAGAACAACTACAGGATGGAAATATTGATGGTACTACTCTTCAGGAATCATTACTAACTCCCGAGCCACCAAAAAGAAATGCAATGGTACTAGAATCTGTAGAAGGGGATGCTAAAACCACTCGATGAATATTGGTAGTTGAACAAGTGGAGGAAGTGATAGTAAAGCAGGAATCGGCTGATGAATTTTTTGATGCTAATCCACCAAACCTGACATCACCTGCAAGACAAATGGAGGAGGTTGTCATAAAACAAGAATTTATCGAGAAGCTGATGAAAAGAAAAGATCCCATCGAGATTGGGTATCGATTGTTGTTCAAAAGAAAAATTCAGTTTAAAATGGAAATTACTAAATTAAGGAAACATGTAATACGGTCGTGGAGACAGGAAAGAAAGTGAAAAAGAAACATTGGTCAAGCTACTGTAACCCCTAAAATCGACAGAACAACTTCACAACTTCAGTGGCAGTGAAAATAGCGAATAAGAAGATGGCTTTAGCATCTACACAAACTGAGTCACCTATACATTTGGTAGAGGCCCGAGAGTTCCTATTAACAGATGAGATTCCAAAATGGAAGGCCACTGCTTCCAGTCTTCAACATTGAGTAATTCCCATAGAAGTTCACTGGAAAGGAGTGAAGGAAATTCGGGAGCAAGTAGAAAGAGTGGTGGCTGATCATATCACCTATGTGGAATAGGCCAAGCAGCAACACAAAAAGATACAAAAGAACATTAAAGAGTTGCAAGGGCAGGTCCAGTTACTGAAGACAAACAAGGATGAGATGTTTTCCCTCACGCAGCTGATAATGGCATGTAGACGCCTTATTAATTTCTATGCCTCGTTCCTCCATGAACAGTATATGTTGTTATGTCTCAAAAGCACCCACCAGGAAATAAGCCATGATATAGAAGACTCCATGCGGTTCTTGAGGATTTTGAGAACTCATAATCAAATAAACAAACATTTTTTGTGTGAGATCTATATGCAAAATTACATCCTGGAAAATGATTTGTCATTCAATCTAGTACCATATGTGGGAGACATTTAGCTGAGAGAATTCGCATCCTTAGCAATTAATCAAGTTAAGTGGAAGAAGGCTTTCAACATTTTCGAAGAAAATCAAGCAATTCGACCCCTTGTGATCCGAATGGAACACTGTCAATCTATGGATATTTATAATAGACATCAAGGGTTCCTTCAACAGGAAGGACAAAAATACCAGATGCTGAGGACACAAGGGTGGTGTGGTGACATTTGTATGAGGAAAATCTGTACTTGTTAGGAGGAAGCCAAGGACACTAGTCAAAAGCGTTGGATGTTGTCACCATCAACAGTACATACGTGAGAAACTTTTGGGGCCCCCAATTTTACTAGGGTATTGAAGAGAATTCCACGTTATATCGCCTGCATATGACACTATGGGGTTCGGTGGATAGGGCTAAGGTTCCAATTTCCCATTATTTGGATCCCTTATGAGCAATACAAACCAAAATATGTGGTAGATGAGGATTGGTGGAAGGACATCATTCGCTCGGATGGATTTAAACCTCCAAAGTCAGACATGGCCGCATGGTATGATATCGCATAGGTCCATGTCAGCCACAGTCAACCTAACCCAGACCTTCGCAGGAAACGAGCTGCATGAGGACATGTAGATAAACTAGTTGGGGGAAGATGTTGGTCGATAAATTTGCTCAATTTTATTGGCTTTTATCCATTTCATCTTACCCATTCCATAGTTTTGTGAGGTTAATTTATGTCTGAAAACAACGCAGGTATATTAATTTGCCATGTCTTTTTGAAATATTGATTAATGAAATGTAGTCCTAGGGGAACACTACCTGTGCGACTTGCTGATTAAAGTTCTTTTACAAAATTGAGATAATGATAACGAGCAGGCTACGAATCAGTGCAATAGATTTTAATGAGATGGCAGTGCTATTCCAAAAAAAGGTCTGCAACAATGTTCAACCAACGAGGAGCTGATGGATTGATACAATTGATATCTTTTGCATTATGTTTATGTTTTAATGATTACTGTATATTTGCGAGTAGACAGAGTTGTCATAATTTTAGAGTTTGTTAATACTATTTCTATAATGATACAATGTATAAGTAATGGTTATCGTGGAAAAAATGTGAACAATGGATCTGAGAGGTGTAATAGCAGAATTTATTGTATTTCTTTCTTGATTAATGCAATTATGATTTCCTAAATTTCATGTAATCTTCAATCTTTGCTATAACCCTGATCGGAGAGTTAGGGCCACTCTTTTGATCAGGTGCTATTGGATTAGTTATGTGAGTAGATTTATATTTGTTGTGTTGTTATGATTTCTTTTCTATTGTTTTTAATGATTTATCAATTTCGTATTGCTGTGAATTCAAATTGTTGTTACTCTGATTTGTTGTTAATGTCATTAGCTTATTGTTACTCAATTATTATGCTTGTTTGAATGCTCAATGTTGGGTAGAGAACTTGTGGCCTGCATAGATTTTGTACGGTAGCCTTGAAACAGTTAACGAGCCCCAGGTTGACAATAAATGTGGGGAAGGGTGAAATCCATAATTCATATATGAACACCAACCCCCCCATCTATATCTCTATCTCCCTTCACCTCTCATTATTTGTCTCTTTAACTCACCCACCGAACATACACACTCTCTTTCCATATCTATCTCTCACTCTCTCTCCATCTCTCCCTTGTAACCTGCCTCCCTCTCTCTCCACCTCTCTTTTTTTATGTATTTCTTCTTCCCCCCTCTCTCCCCGTCCAACTCCATCTCTATCTCCCTCCCTCTCTCCTTTATTCTATCATGTCCTCTCTCTTTTTATTCACATCTCACCCTTTCCCTCCCACCTCCCTTTGTCTCTACCCTCTAACTCTGCCAGTATCTCCCTCCCTATTTCTTTCTCTCCCCCCTCTCTCTCCCCCTCCCTCTCTATCTCCCTCTCTCACTCTTCCCCTTTTATACCTCTCACTCTTTCCTCTCCTTCTTTATCTATTCCCTCCTCTCCTTTCTCTCTCACTCTCTCTCCATCTCTCCCTTGTCGCACCCTCTCTCTCTCCACCTCTATCTCTCTATGTATTTATTCTCCCCCCTTCTTTCTCTCCTTCCAAATCCATCTCTATCTCCCTCCCTCTCTCAAGTCCTCTCTCTCTTCCTTCCTCTCTCTCCTTCCAAATCCATCTCTCTCTCCCTCCTTCTCTCAAGTCCTCTTTCTCTTCCTTCCTCTCTCTCCATTTCTCTCCCACCTCCCTTCATTTGTCTTCCCATCTCTCTCTCTCTCTCTCTCTTTCTGCCCTCCAACTCTACCACTATCTCCCTCCCTCTCTTGTTCTCTCTCCTCCCCTTATTGTAGAAATTTTTTGTAGAGATAGAATGTCAAATATTTTTTCAAGCATATTCCAGCAAGGAACTAGAATTAAAGATTGAAATTAAAAGTAATGATAGATAGAATGGGATCCAATTTTTCTGAGACTCTAGAATTTTTATGAAGCATCTCTTATTATTAAATATTAAAGGCTTTGCACATCTAAATGCCATCTTGATTTTTTTTAAAGAGTAGCAAGTCTTTCAAGAATTTTATTAAAATGGGAATTATATAATTGTGGGTATTCCACCTTAACTCATATTTATGGAATATATTATTCTTGGATTCCACTGTAGGGGTTATTTTTCCCTACACCAACACTTGGTTAGATATAGTAAAGTCTGTGGACAAATGAATTGTTAAGTCCATAGAATAATAATGTGGTCCCCTTATTTGTATTGTTAATGTATCCCCCATATTACTATTTTTGTGCCCCATAAAGTCCCACTGTTGTTATTGTTGTTCCACTACATTATTATTTTTATTTGTGCTCTCATTATATTGTGACCCCTTAGACTTTTATATATAGAAAGGAGGTATTGTCATCTGTATCATCCAATAATTTTTCATTTATGTGACATAAAGGAGGTTTCCCCATCAAAGAGGTTATTTCTTAAGTCATTGATCTATCTTTTCTTCTATTTTGTGAGCTGGTTGCATAACACTTGGAATCCGAGCTTTGGATTCTAGGGTTTCACTTCTTCAAATAGGTCATCTTGGAATTTTTTCTTTAAAATTTTTTCTATGAGGCTTCAAAACTTGAAATTGCAACCATGTGGAGTTGAAATATTGGTTAACTTTGTGTACAAATTTCAAATCTTGGTTTGCTATATTTTCAGAGATATGATCTGAGAAAGTTAGGCTTTTTGTAGGCTCCACAATTACATATCAAACAGGCGACCTAGGGAAAAGCATAATAAATTTATCTCTGAGCATCGGATTTTAATTTCATAAAAAGAGGAAAAAAATGCATGAAATTATATTTTTTTATATCATTTTCAGGTCTTAAGGTCGAAATAGTGACACATGGCACACCATACCAGTTCGCTCTACTGCACCAGTCCATAATCAGGTTATCGTGGGATATTGGGCATAAATTTATCTTGAAGAATCCAATTTTGGTATAAATTGGAAGATGACACAATGTGATATCACAGGAAGGAATTTCAGATATTGGAGAGTTGAAATTACAGAGATACAATAATTTCAATATCTAGCTCCAAAAAACCAAGGAAAAATATGTGTAATTTTTTTTAATTTGCATAAATTTTGTTTGAAGAATGATTTTGAAGTGATTCAAGGGTATAGAGAAGCATAGATATCATTCATTCATTCCAATATGCCTCGAAACAAAAAAATGGATACACAGCCCATAAGCGACTAGAAAGGTCTATTATGATGCATGAAGAAGAGGAATAAATGTAACATGATATATCAAAGTTACAGGACCATGTGCAACAAATTTCACTCTCCCAAAGAGAAATCAAAAATGAATTGGGAGTGATGAATGTTAAGATGGATGGTTTAGAGAAAAAAATTAAAAAGGAGACATGGATGGTTTAAAATCGGATATGAATGGTTTAAAACCAGACATAGAAGGTTTGAAGGAAGGTTTGACAAAGTTGCTACAAGAAAATCTTCCCGGTGGTGACAAGGTAATCTATGAAAATCATGATGAGGACAAAAAGAATATGAATTATGATTTTAGAGACTCCAATGTTGGGTTTAATACCCACCACATTCCAAACATAGATATGAGGGAGTTTGATGACAAGGATCTGGTAACATGGATACTACAGATGGAGAAATATTTTGATCTCCATGATGTGCAACACACAAAAGGTACGCATTGCATCATTATATTTACAACCCAATCAGTTTTTATGGTATCGATGGATTTTTTCTTGTAAATCACTTGTCACTTGATTAATTTTTATAGAGGAAATGATAACACATTATGAGGATATAAAGAGAAACACCTTCTTTGCCAATTGATAAATCTCAAACAAAAGGGTTCAATAACGAAGCACAATGAGGACTTTTAAAATTTGAATATTAGGATAGGTGATATTCTAGAGAAGCATAGGATTGATGTCTTCATAGGAACTTTAAAGGATAACATCCAAAATGAGGTTCACCTTTGGGAACCTGATTCATTGGAGAAGGCATTCAAGGTGGAAAGAAAATTTGAAATAAAAATTATGGAAATAAAGAAGTCTACCACTCATAACTATAAAGATGGAAGTGTTGCTACTCATAGTGTTCCACAAGCTACAAGGTTGACACCCCAAAAATTGGAAGAAAAAATAGTGAAAGGGATTTGTTACAGTTGTGATACAAAATACATTAAAGGTCATACGTGTGATGAGAAGAAAATGTTTCACATTGATTGTGAAGAGGAGGAAGAAAAGGAACCTAATCGGAAGACACTTCAAGGTAAAAATAAATCATGATAGTCTTAAATAATTTTTGAAACAAATATTATCCTCACAAGAGCAAGAAAAATGGGTCACAAATATGTTGGGTTATGACTTTGAAATCATCTACAAAAAAGGGAAGAAAAATGTTGTTGCAAATGCACTCTCAAGAAAGGATGATGATGTGGAAGCATTGCTTTGTGCCATTTCTACTATACAATCCGATTGGATAACCAAAGCAAGGGATGAATGGAAGAATGACGAAGATGTGTGGACACTCATTCAAAAGTTGCAGTAAGACCCTAGTACTTTTGATACATTTAGGTGGAAAAATGATTCATTATGGTACAAAGTTTGGTTATATCTTTATAAGAATTCCCAACTCAAACAAAATATTCTTTTAGAATTGAACACCTCCCGCTTAGGAGGGTACGCAAGATTTTTAAAAACTTATCACAGGATCAAGAAGCAGTTTTTTTGGGATGACTTTAAATTTGATATTCAGAAGTTTGTGGAAGAATGTTTGGTTTACCAACAAAATAATGTTGAAACAATTAAGACCCTGAGCCTGTTACAATATTTAGCCATTCCAAGTTAGGGTTGGGAGGAGGTCTCAATGGATTTTATCATAGGTTTACCCAAGTCTAAAGGAACGATTGTCATCGTTGTGGTAGTTGATAGACTTACCAAGTATGCACACTTTTGTGTATTATCTCATCCTTTTAAATCTAGTATAGTTGCTACTGCATTTATAAAAATAATTCAAAATATACATGGAAACCCAAATATTATTGTAAGTGACTGAGATCCCATTTTCACTGGAGATTTTTGGACATAATTATTTTCTTGTCTTGGTACTTAATTATTTCATAGCTCATCTTATCATCCTCAATCTTACGGGAAAACAAAGATCATAGTGAACAAATGTTTGGAAGGATATCTTTGTTTCTTTGTATTTGATAAACAAACACAATGGGTCAAGTTGTTACCTCTGTCTGAATGGTGGCATAACGCTTCCTTCCATAATATTGCAAAAAGAACCCCATTTATGGCACTTTATGGATATCACCCACCATCCATCACATAATATTTAAGAGAAAATTCTAAGGTTCAAGCAGTGGAATATCACATCGAGCATAAACAACAAATTCTCCAACACTTTAAGGATAACCTCATTCTCATGCAGAACCGAATGAAACAAAAAGTAAATCAACATCGGAGTGGAAGAAGTTTTGACATCGGAGACTCGGTATTTTTACAGCTACAACCATACAAACAAATTTTCCTCAAGCATGCTAAGAAGGATAATAAATTATCACCCAAGTACTATGGTCCTTACAAGGTGTTGCAAAACATTGGTACTATGGCATAAAAATTGGAGTTGCCTGCATCTTCACAATTACACGCAATTTTCGAGGTTTCATGCTTAAAGAAGGTTATCGGTGACAAGCTCCCAATTCAAATAATATTGCCAGAACTTGATGAAGAAGGAAAAATCATATTGGAGCCTGAAGTAGTCATGGAAACAAGAACTCGAAAACCATGAAATCAACCATTTTTAGAGTATCTCATTAAGTGGAAGAACTTTTGCACTGAAGATTCCACATGGGAGGATGAGAATTTTATACAGAAGCATCCAGAGCTACTCAAGTGTTGAGGAAAACACTTTTTTTGAAGGAGAAGGGAATGTTAGGTCCCTATAATAATAGTCTAGTCCCCTTATTGTTATTGTTAATGTATTCCCCATATTGTTATTTTTGTTCCCTTAAATTATTATTGTTATGTAGGTTTTGATTGTATTGTGACCCCTTAGACTCCTATATATAGAAATAATGCCTTGTCATTTGTATCATCCAAGAATTGTTCATTCATGTAACGTAAAGGGGGTTTCCCCCTCGAAGAGGCTATTTCTCAAGTCATTGATCTATCTTTTCTTCTATTTTGTGTGTTGGTTGCATAACATGAATTGTTGAAGATTCACACACCTTCTTTATTAACTGATTGGTAAGATTACCTCAATATAAAAATAGAGAGTTTTTTTTAGTATGAAATTTCATTTAAGGTGTACCAAAAACACTTAAGTCACTGGTGACAGGTGACCCTAACAACAATATGTGGCTACTTATGCTTTAGAGCTAAAATAATAAAACGAGAAAAACTTGCAACAAAAAGATATATGTGATCCAAAACAACAAACAATAATAGATATCCAATGTAATAACCCAATATGGAAAGAATTTTAAATGAATAATAATCTTTATTGATAACAGCTAGTGAAAATGATCTACAAAAAGGGTCTTCAAATCCCCTTCTGTGGGACAGATCCTTTGTTGTCATTGATGCTTTAGTAATCGATTCTCTCTCTCAATATGTGAAAAACCAAAAACAATGTGTAGAACTCAAGTGGGAGCTCAAAGGAAAGAATACAATAGTGGTGATGATGGTAATGATGATGGTGAATAATGAATGGAAAACCCTCTCATTTATAACCAATTATTGCGTTGATCTTAAAAATGGAAAAGAATAAAATAATATTGACCAAATCAAGATCTAAATGTTAGGAATACTTTATTATATTTTTTGGAGAGGGAAAATATATTCAAAATGGTCAAATATCTTTATTTAGAAATAATTAACAAACAAAATGATTTATTAATTATTTTGAAAGGATTAAGAATGATGTGAAATTGAAATAACTATCAAATTGTGATTTAACAATTACTCCAGTAATAAAATTAAGGAATAATAAACAAATAACAATTTATTTAATTATTCCTAGGTGATTTAGTTAAATGTGACAAGGAATAATTACCAAACGATGATTTAATAATTATTCCTAGAGAAAAATAAATAAATAAATATTTATTCATTTATTCTCATGGGGTTTTTTAATTTTAGTCAGAAATAATTTAATAAAAATGCTTTATTAAATTATTTCACACGGTGAAAGTGATTTTACAATGGGAAAATCAATCCTACATGGTGTATTTCAATCCATCTAGTTAGAAATGGCTAGGTGATCATTTTTTGGTGATAACAGATTGCCCCCCAACTTATGAGTGTTAGGAGAAAATTGTATGACTGAAATACATTGTAGGTTACAATTGCACGAGACACCAAAGGGAGGAGAGAGAGAGAGAGAGAGAGAGAGAGAGAACTGAAGAAATGCAAGGAAGGACAAAAATGGAGGGGGTGATACCTACTAAACTGATAGAAGTCTCCTTTTGTGTTGGAGTACATGATCTAAAATGAGGTGAGGCAACCATACCCATACCCACCGAGATAAATGAGTAAAAAGAAAAATGGTGAGCTGAACAATGTGGGACTGAGCTACAAAGTACATGATACATGATATGTTGGCATTAATGGGCCAAAAAATAAAACAATGAATCCCATATACATAATTTTGCCTCGAAGGACATAGGTCAAGACTGAATACAATATCATCTGAGTGCATGAGAAATAATTCCCCTCAAGCTGGCATGGTGAGGGGGGATCACAACCAAAGAAGCCTTGCTGAAAAGGGCTTTGAAGATTTGAATGGATCATTTGAGGGATACATGAATGTTGTGGGTGCTACAGGCGGCTAAGACCGAGCCCATCACATCTACAGAACTACATCTGAGGTTGGATCAATATTTGCAGACATTCGAGCATGTGGGGGGCTACATGAAGGGACACCCTTGTCATGAGTTCTAGAACATCTCACACACACCTGAGAATCAATGGGATAATCATCTGGATTACCGAACTGTCAAGTGTACGATTCTCAAGTGTGCGATAATGAATTTTTGTCCATCACATGAGAAACAACCAAGTCAAAGGCCAATGATGATTCCCTTTGCTTGATCTGAGGCACCAAAAAAAGATGAAGGTTGCAACCAAGGTATACCGCCCTCTAGACCACACTTCTAGAATAAATGTGCTAAAGTCGATAGAAGAGGGCCCACCAAAGTTATGGCAATTATGAATCCTTAACAAAGGCACGAGGTATCATAGTAGAGTGACTGAGGGATTAACACCAGGGATGATGATGGAAGGAAACAGGATGAGTGGTGGACTGATGACTTCCCTTGTTAGGGAATAATATGCATGGTTTTCCTGGTAGCGACTAACTCGATTCCACAGGGGAGGGTCAATTACTCATACAGGGGCTTTTCAAAGACAAAGTAGTATAGCTGGAGGAAAAATATGAACACGATGGGATGAATGTGACATAAAGATGTATGGAATACTATAACTAGACTCAAGGGGACTTGGAATAGACTCCATAGATATAAGGGTGACACATCTCGGATGCTCTGAACAAGGGTGACTCTATGTTGTTGCCACATTGGGAAGGCCTATAGGGGACCATAAAAACATGAGTAAATGATGGTTTCTCATGACAAAAATCGACACATGATTCAACAAATGCACGGGTAAAGTGGTACTAGAGTATAGATTGCTCAAATGAAGAAATTCGATTTTAATAGGCAGCAAAGTGAGACCTCATGGGAAAAATGGCTCCTTGGTGAAGTGTCACATTAGCAAAAAAAAAGGGAAACCCATTATAAAACTTGGTGAGAGCTTTCCAATGGTGATGACGGTTCACCAAATTGAGCTACAATTTGGTCACAATTGGCGACAAAAAAAACTAGAATTTTTCCTATTAAAGGGATTCTTGCCCCCAAATCTAATCCTTTTTCATAGTGAGATGTTATATAATTGGGAGAGGAGGAGAAGGCCCTAAATCTTATGGAGATCATAGCAGAAAAAATAACCATCAAAATCAGGATCTACAAGTTGGAGTTAGGTGGCCTAACCTTACTATCATTTTTGGTGGATTGGATTTTCAGATTATGGATTCAACACAATAGGGCAAACCCCCACTCTTCTTCATGGTGGGAACACACTTTTTGGACCCTAATATGTGTTCTAGAACATAGAAACTGGGCCAAGAAGTGCATCTAGCATAGTTTTGAGGGAAAAAATTGTGTACTAGACTGAGAGGAAAAGCATGATGGGGGGTCTTTGTTTAGCTGAAGTTTTGAACCCATGATGGATGCATTTGAACTTGAACTGACAAAACATAATGGTATGTTACATGTATGGCAGAGCTAAAGGTGTCATGGTGAGAAAGAGATTTGGAAACTCTTCATGCTACGATTCAGGGGAATCAAGTAGTCAGAGGGGTTTTGGCATGATGTGGGGTACTAAAGTTCTTGGAGAACCCATTTATGAGGGCTGGTGAGCCTTTGCTTGTCAAGGACTTTGATATACTGGGACCTAGATTAGGAGGCCTTTGTAGTATAGGGGCACATGATCGAGATCATGATCTAGGACATATATTTTCTAACTCCTCACACAACCAATCTCTTCCTAAAAAGGTGGAGGTGAACTTTAAACCTTAGGGGGATTTTCACTTCCTCAAAGAGAAAAAATAAGAGAATATAGGCCTAGGGGAGATTGAAATAGTGATAAGAAACCCTTCTTGTTCCACACACAACACTCTCGACAAGTCTGAAAAAATTCTGAAAAATTCTCAAAAAAATACAAAGTGTATTGCTAAACACACACATGGCAAAAAGAATATGAAAGATAAAACATGAGAGTACATTTTTTATTAACAAATGATATACATTATAGTACATTGTGTGACTATTGGGTTCCACATCCCAAGGTCTCTTGGACTTCCTTAGTCTTTTCGGCTTCCACACTAACCCATAGAGGATTAGGTGTCCAACATTCCCCCCTTAATCTGAAGGGTTATGTATGAGTCCAAGAAGAGAGCTGTAATACAAAATATGAAAAAATGCATGGCAACACTAGGTTGAATTTGCTCTTTGAAATGTTGGTATAAAGGGCAGTGGTTTTAGGATGACCACCAACACTGGTATGCTTAGTGAAATTCCTAGAACTCTTCCAAGTTTGGCATGAAGCTCAAGTCTTCTACTGGAGGAAATGCTCCTATTGTTTTGAAGAGGGAAACCTTCAACCATGAAAGGGAGGTCTCACCCTGCATAAAAGGGAGAACTTCAACCTGAAAAGGGAAGTATCAACCTGTGATGGTTTAAGGATGAACAACAACTCTGGACTGCTTAATGCAATTCCTAGAACTCTTCCAAAAATGGCAAGAAGATGAAGTCTTTTGCTAGAGGAAGCGTCCCCAACTCTATTCCTGGAATTCTTCCAAACCTGGCAAGAAGCTGAAGTCTTCTACTAGAGGAAGTGTCCTAGATTATGAACTGAAGGCATACTCAGGGGAATCTTTGTCTCTAGCCACAACTCTGAATCTGGTATGGAAGGTTGTGGCTCATGCTCGCTTGATGTGGCTTTGAAGCTTGCAGATGACCATCATTTCCCGCCCTGTCAGATACAAGGTGAGATGATGGAGAAAACTCAACTACAAGATTATTCAATACTTTAGAACAAGTTCTAACATGTGACTGGAATATCTTTTGAAGCATCTATTTGAAGAATGACTAGTTTTATGATAGTGCTTACATGAATGAATATCAAAATAGTGATCTTTTAGATGGAAAACTCAGTCACAGTGTTGGCATTTCACAATCTGTTTTTGTTGCTATTGCTATGGAAGAGGGGTAGAATTTGGAACAACTGGTGGTGAACTGTCATGAGGAGCAAGTGAACTGTCATGAATGAATCCAACACTTTGAAAAGGGATTAGTTTGGAGTAGTCTATGCTTGTTATGGACAAGCTCTTTCCAAGGTCTGAGGACCAACTTGGGAAGTGCAAACTAAATTTCTACATCAGCATGTACAACTTCTGCTTTATGGGAGTCTGTTTCAATCTTCTGAATAGAAACGGGTTCAAAATGACTCCTCTATTTTAATTCTTCTTGCTGTAACTGAGATTCGAGTTGCAAAAAATAAATTTTCTCTTGTGCATTTTCTAGACAGACTTGAATGTCTATGAGAGAAATTTTGTTGACTTTTAATGTATCATGAGTAGTATACAATATCAGAGTTTTAAGGAAATCTAATACTTCATTGATTCTGGCCATTTTGCTTTCTTCCATGTCAGAATTACACCTTAAAAATTGATCACAACTAATACTCAATGCAGAAAAGTAATACCCACTCACAGTACATAGCAATATCCTTTAGAAATGTGCAGAAAATGATCAGTGTGCAACCAGCAAGCACAAATTACAATCCGTTACATAAAAATAAGAGTTTACTCATGACCAGCACTATGTTCTGACAATACAACCGACTAAATTTTCCTCCACAAAAGACTACTTTTATTTGTCAAAACAATCATTGAGTTTATACAACCCACCAAACTCTTATGCAGCAGTTGAAGTAACAAGGAATCAATGCATATATATGTAGATTGTGTTTGTATCCCTTTGACCTTCAAATCTACAGGTTGCTTGTATTTCGCATAACACACAAGCACCACAAAATTATGTTAATTGAAAATACTGCAAGTATACAAACTTTAAGCCTTCTGCAATGTCTTGATGCATACCAGGAGGCAGCTTAAGTATTCATTCAACACTATAATTCTTTCTTTCCCAAAATTTGCAAGGAGCCAACAAACTAGACAATGCAGATTGGTTTTATTGAAAACTTTTATATCTCAACACCTGCTGCAAACAAGAATGCCAAAATACAAGTATGTGTTCCTACTGGAAAATCCTTTTATTTGTTGACTTCACTCTTTGAATGGCATAAATTTGTTCAAAATCATAACCGCTCCTACAACTGTGACTCTTCTACTGACATAAATTTTTCTTCAATGCACATATAAAATTTATTGAAACCAAATCACATATTTAACTCCAAAGTATAGCCAGCACACATATAGTCATATAATCTCAACTGATCCAATGTATACCATCTTATGAATCAGCAACATATATGTGATTAAAGGCATATATGTTCACCACATTCAATTCAATATATATCGTTGAGAACACACATAACCAATTCAACGCTTTGAAATAACCAGTGTCAACAAACAACACATAAATATATAGTTTTATAGAACACCCAGGTCCCGCAACAGACACACAAAGAATGAGACAATACGATGTATATGGACAGTGTTATACTTATGGACAGTGTTCAACAATGTATATAACTAGACAGTTAATGTATATAACCTGGAACAACCTTCTTTGCAGCTTGCTTCTTTGCTGGGGCAGTTGGTTTAGTAGCCTCTTGTATGCTCTTCACAGCTAATAAATCACTTCATAATATCAGTCACTTAGTGAGGTAGGTTCAACTTCATACTCAGAATTCGATATGGCTCTCAACAGTGATAGAATCTCATCCATTCAACCAGAAAAAGTTAATAAAAATGGAGCAATGACTCAACACTTCAGCTTTAAATATTTATAAGTCATGCAATGCTACAGCTGAAAAACTTCAAGTATTGAACATATTAACTGTCAGAATGCCAAATTTCTCAAATTCTTTAACTGCATTCCACCTTAAAACTTAAAATACTTCATATTCAGCTACATTTTATATTACTTCAAACATTACACATTACACGAAATCCAGCTCCTTGTTTGCTCAAAATCCGGATGTATTACGGCTGAAAAGCTTAAAAACGCTTCCAACACTGTTGCTAACAAAAGCAAAACTCTACAAGTGAAAACCTGACCTTTACATTCAACAACAATACGCTCCCAGAAATTGAACCCCGGCTCTTGGCCTTAAAGTAAATTTCTCTTCCAAACGTAAAAACCAGACAAATGAAGACCATACGCAGTCCCGCACTATACTTCTAAAAATATAGAACCGAAAAATCTCCTACTGTTTCTGCGGATAGTGTAAGTACTGGAGGTAGACCCGTACAACTTCTTACTAACCAATAAAAGATGAATAAAGAAACATTTAAGATCGATAATCGGAACTCAGTGAGCAACCAATAGCCGAATCTCCATGGATCCTACAGACATTCACTATACTCGTGCTATCCCAAGCCAAACAAACATAAGTTCACACTACAAACACAATTAATAGAGTTAACTGGATTGGAAACCTGGTCCAGTGATCGTTGGGAGCATGACCAGCTTCAAGTCGAATGAATAGACCCTAAAAGCTCAGAAATGACTATAGATACAAAATCTGGGGATGCCGATGAAAAGGGACAGAAGGAGCTCAAACCAACTAGTCTCAACTGGTCAACAACACCACAAGACTGCGCCAAGCCACAATTATGTTGCACCATGTTCCGTTGCACTTCATTCCAACACAGAATATTGCCATAGTTGATCAATGCTCACAAAGTGTTCAATTGAGAGAGAACATTCAACGCAACTCCAGGAAGTATACACAGTCGCTGTCATCAATTCTCTCCATGCAATTAATGGGAGACTGTGCATATTTCTTGGGCTTCGACATACGTTGTTGCAACGGTCTTGAACACAAAATATTTTAACACAACATATGTTTCTCCACTATACAATTTAAACAAAGCAGAGACCGATGTTTTAATGCACTGGCTATCATAGGTTTCAATGCATAGTTCATGGATTTAATGCATTCAACCAGGTTCTAGTAGAGGGATAGAGGATCTGCGTAAGCTTAACTTGGAGTCGAGGGGATAATATTGGGCATAACACTTTGTTTTGCATGCAGATTATCTCAAAACAAATGGAGTAGATCATCAATGTTGTAGAGCTCACCACACACTACGCCGCACCGCATTAGAGCTCAAGCTATAGAAACTTCAAAAAATCTATAATGCACTAAGGGCACAGAGAGAGGATGTAGCGCAGAGATAATTCAATGTTCTATCCAAACACACAAAAATTTGGGACAAAAGGATAGTATGTAGCAGAGAATGGCAGAGATGAGCAGATGACTTACCATAGCAGTGAAGACGGTTACCCTAAATTGCAGGTATGAGAGAGGACAGCTATTAGACTATCAAAACTAGGAGGAGCAACACTTTTATGAAAGGCGGAACATAGGCAGAATAGGGAGTTACAAATTAAAGAGGGAGGCCAAAAATGGCGCTGGAGAAATGACAGAGGTTGCAGCTAGAATTTAGTTGAAAAAATATTCATGAAATGCAGAACTAATGGCAGAAATGACCTGCATAGAAAGGCCATAAAACAAATGGCTCAAAGTAATTATGCAAGGCAAGAATACACCTGCTCTGATACCATGTTAAACACACACATGACAGAAAGAGTATGAAAGATAAAACATGAGATTACATTTTTTATTAAAAAATGATATACATTTATAGTACATTATGTGACCGTTGGGTTCCACATCCCAAGGTCTCTTGGACTCCCTTAGTCTATACGACTTCCACACTAACCCATAGAGGATTAGGTGTCCAAACGTATGTACTGCCCCAAAAACAATGGAAAACAGAGATAATTGGCCAAAAAGTGTGCTCTGGAATGTAGTCCTAGGGTTGAAAAGTGTGTTTTTTCCTGAGACACTCATTCCGCAGATCACACACATATTTTTCCAACTCCTGCTCGACTGGTACTTGTGACTTGCGAAAAGAACCAGAAAACCACCAGAATCTAAAAATTTGATAAAAAATGGAAGAATACTGTAAATATAAATTAAGAGGCTATAAATATCTACAGAAAACCTTGAAATTTACTGAAACTTCAGTCACCTAGGAACACAATTACTACACTAGTGGACTCGCCATTTGTTGATGACTATGTAGCTAAAGACCCAATGGATTCACCATTTGTTAATATGAAATTTCTTGTAAGGTGTACTAAAAACACTTCACTTATGTCACTGGTGACAAGTGACGCTAACAATAATTTGTGGCTATTTACTCTTCAAATCTACAATAATAAAACGAGAAAAACCTACAACAAAAAGATATATGTGATTCAAAACAACAAACAACAATAGATATTCAATGTAATAACCCAATATGGAAAGACTTTTAAATGAATACTAATCTCTATTGATAACACCTATTGAAGGAGATCTACAAAAAGGTTCTACAAATCCCCCTTCATTTAACAAGTGCTTTTATGTCCTTAATGCTTCAATAATCCATTCTCTCTCTCAATATGTGAAAAACCCAAAACAATGTGTAGAACTCAAGTGGGAGCTCGAACGCAAGAAGATGATAGTGGTGATGATGATAATGATCATGGTGAAGAATGAATGGAAAACCCTCTTATTTATAACAAAGTATTAGGTTGATTTCGAAAATGGAAAATAATAAAATAATTTTGACAAAATCAAGATCTAACCATTAGGAATACTTTATTATATTTTTTGGAGAGGGAAAAGATATTCAAAATGGTCAAATATATTTATTTAGAGATAATTAACAAATAAAATGATTTATTAATTATTTTGCATGGATTAAAAATGGTGTGAAATTGAAATAACTATTAAATAATGATTTAACAATTATTCCAATAATATAATTAAGGAATAATAAATAAATAGTGATTTATTTAATTATTCCTAGGTGATTTAGTCAAATGTGACAAGGAATAATTATCAAATAATAATTTAATAATTATTCCTAGAGGAAATTGAATAAATAATGATTTATTCAATTATTCTCATGGGTTTTTTTTTAATTATAATCAGAAATGATTTAATAAAAACAGTTTACTAAATTATTTCCCAGGGTGAAAGTGATTTTACTATGGTAAAATGAATCCTACATGGTGTATTTCGATCCACCTAGTTAAAAATGGCTAGGTGATCATTTTTTGGTGATAACAATTACATTGCGGGGGAGAGATATCAAGGGAATTACATTCCTCACTTAGCTCAAGTCATCTATAGACAAGGACCTTGAAAATCCAGTCAATGATATGAAAAGATATATGTTGGGAAATGGAGTTACGAATGATTTTCATGATCATATAAGGGATTTTTGAATTAATGTGGTCTCATCCTCTGATATCTGAAAACACCTTTCGAATGTTGAACATTTTATGTGACTTTTCCTCTCTTGTGCACCCATGAGCTTTATGCAAAAAGACATTAGAGTGTACCAATGTGGAAATGACAAAATATGATCCATAAAAAATCTATACCCCTCCTTTCTTGAACAATACGAAGAATGCAAAAAGAAAGAGAAGTGAAAAATAAATGATGAAAATGAAGCTTTTGTATTTCAATTTAATATAATGTAATAGGTTATCGGGAAGTTCACACCTGCAAATTATAACAAAGTGGGTTTGGTGGAGGAAAAAAATAAAATTTAAGTGTTGCACACCTTTGATGTCAAATTCAGTGACACATGCCTCAAGCATATATCCCACAGTATGAGGGACCCCCTCCTCCATTGTAGTTTAATGGTGGTGGGGAGTCACATTTGGATTCATGTCCAAACCAACCTTGAACATCAACGATTCACATTTGTTGAGAGATTCCCCGCCTGATTCTCAAAATTGGAAGGGGGGGGGTGGGGGGGTCTCTCAAACTGCTTAATAGTTCTTCTAAGATGTGAATATAGCTTGACATGGATAATGCAATGACAAGCGAGCAATATTATAGGTGCCAACGTGATTTCCAATGTACAATCACTAACAACTAAATTTTGATGTGTCTAGTCCAAGTTAGCATCACATCAAGGTGATGTCGCTAGTAAAATATCTAAATTTAAGGGCTCGTGCCAAAGTACCAAACATGAAATTTTTGGAGTCCGAAAGGGGGGAATTGTATTGTTTCAGTAGAACTTGTCAAACCAGACTGCAACATATCGCAATATATCTATATATAAAATCTAGTAATGTCCACATTAGCCCCAAACATATCATCTGTTCTGGATTTGTTTTTTGTCAAAAAATTAGTTATTCAACTTCTCCCATAGAGTGTGGACTCAAGACCACTGATGGAACCAAAATTGCATGGAACCAAGTTGCAACATCTTCATTTTCATTTTGTGTTAATTTTCTTTAAATTACAAAATTATCATGTGTGATAATATCGTAAAAATTATATTTTGAAAGACTTATTAAGGTTAGTCAAAAGATAGTTAATTTTGGTAGTTTGATATTTTTCTCAGTTACATTAGTAACTAAAAAGACAATAAAGATAGTTTTATCAGATACATTAGTAATTGAAAAGATGGTTTTGATTTGATGAATAAAAGAACAAATGAACCAATGATAAAGGGTTTAGGGATTTTTATATTTGTACTTGTGAAATGTAATTACCTTTTTTCATAGATAAGTTAATACAAATAAGTTTCAAATCCAATTTTGAGTAAAGTTGTAGTCTCTTCAATTCTTTTCTTTGTGCATTATTGTTGCATAAAATGTTTTCTTGCACTAAAATTGATGTATGTAGGAGAAAGTTGGAATTTAAGTTACATAATTTCCTATGTTATAGTTTGTTGCAAACAATACCTACGATTTGAACTAGAGTACCTTAATCTACGCTCTATCATTTTTAGGAGATATTTTCACACATTATATATTTTTTGGTTCCATTCATTTATTTCATTCCCAAGGTTTTGACTTAAATCCTGTTTGGCTTAGGTTTTAAATTTACCTCTCACCATCATACTCAATTTGAGGTCTGCAACCCCCAAAATCTGCAACTTTAGTCATAAGTAATAAGTCTTTGAGTTAAAGTTTTCATTGCACTTATTAAAATTATATCTCCAAACAATTATTTTTAAAGTTTTCATAAAGTTCTGAGTGATGTCTTGGGCACTAACTCCCTATAACCAAGAGTTTCCTGCACAACTACAATCTCAAATTGACATTATTGCGAGGGAACAAAGGAACGAAGATATATTTCCTTGGGTTTATGATAAAATAAAATATATTTCTTGATGGAGAACAGTATTTAGACATTAAACATTGGTTGTATATCATTCGTCTGGCGACTCCACATTTAAAGATTTCATTTAATAAAGAACCCTAATTAAAGGAAGATGACGAAGCAATATAGAAAGGTCATGTATCATATTTTGATGTTTTTAAAAGAAGCTATATTATTTTTCATAATTATTTCCTCTATTTTCCCTTAAATATAAAATGAATTATCCTATATTTTGTATACTTAGACAAGTTCAAACCTTCAGTTGTATATTCTTCATTATAAGAAGAAGATTTATCCTCTTCTTGCATTATTTATCTTGATCGATCTTGATCTAATTCCCTCTTCTCAATCGAATGATAAATATGATGTCCATATCACAATTTCCCTTGGATATGTCTAGTCATGTCAACATGTGGATAAAAGGTTTGATTTAGCACCTCCCATTGCAACTAATGCACCTTGAAATCAACTAATTGGAATTCAGTCCAGAATTAGGGAAATTTTTAAAGCTCTAAAGTTTCCATTTGTTCTTCATGATTATCCTCCAAAATACTCCAAGTAACTTCCTAAATTTAAAGGGAAAGGTAATGTTACATAAGAGAAAGACATGCTAGCCTTTGAATGTTTCATAGATAGATTTGACATCATTCATGAAGATGTGGTTATGATAACATTTGATTATTGTGAAGAGAAGTTAGAGGAGAGAAATTTTGAGCGACCTCCTCATTATGACTACTCATCTGTTGATCAAGCCATTATTCGAGTGCCTCAACCATCTTGTGGGATGAAGCGAAGAATGCATGGATACCATTAATGGGGACATTTTCAGTGCTTTCGATTCCTGAGGGTGTTCCATCGATGGGAGGCAAGGGTAGCGACACCAGCTGGATGTCCATATTCAAGCACTCGACCTAAGGATTGAGCCTATTAGCATTCCTTGGAGTCGTAACATATGAAACATGACATATGAAACCACTAGGCCCTGTGAGGCTAGCAGTTCGAATAGTTTCAAAATTGGAATGAGATGGCCCTGTGCCAAAGATAGGACGACTACCATATGGGCTTTGGTTTATCCCATAAGCAAAAGTGCAATAATAACTAGTACAACCAAATACATGATGAAATTGATGGTGAGAATCTACCTGACCAGATTTGAATCAAGGTTTCTCTATATCGCTAACAATGATCACACAGAATAAAAGAAAGATAAAAATCCTTTAAATCCAAATGCATATGCTCAACTAAAATAAAATCCTGAGAATAAGATACATGATGAAACTCCTGCAACAAATCGAAAGGAATATTATAAGTACTCCACTAAAGTCATTTCAAATATGAAAAGTGGTACTCCACTAACATCATTTTAAATATTCCCAGATGTGGGTGACAATTAAGGACAATGAGGTGGCTGCCAACTGGGTCGGCGTGTGGCAAGACCGCATGGCCTCCCGCAGGTTGGTACAATGGTCCAAAAATGGCATTTACAATCGCCATAAATGCACCTTATGTGAGCACTGCCTCCAATCTGATAACCACCATCAACCTCAGCTCAATGCAAACATGAACTCTTGGGAGAATTCCACCTCTAATCCTTCCTATCCACCCCTGTAACCTTGGCCTCTGCAATGCCTCTGCCCTCATGCAGTGGCTGCACAACCACAGGGAGACGCTGCAACCTCCTTTGCTGTATTGATTTTGGCTTGGGCATCCACTTCACCCACAGCCTGCATTGTCATTTTATCTTCCCTTCGGCCCTAGTTGCTCATCCCTCTGCTGAACTATCCACAAGCTCCACTATGATGTTGCATCCCATTGTGCCAAATTCTAGACTAAATTTGCATCTGCCTGCAGACAGCATGGTGCGACACAGAATGCGTAGTCGTAGGGGTGGGAATCGAGGGAGCCTGAGTCGCCCCAAGTGCTCTCCTGCTTTGGATATCACTTCCTCTCTAGCTAAGCAAATCCCAGGTCGTTACCCAAATACGTACAATGGAAGAGGTCACCTCCACTCGATGGCCTCTGCCTTGCCTCCCAACAACTTCCCCTCCATTTCAGCCCCGTCTCTCAGAGGCACTCCACCCACTCCTCATCTCCATTCCCAGAATGCCAAATTCACCTTCCACTCCACCCTGAACAAGCCTCTCATCACGGCCACCATAACCATTCGATTTCACGAGGAAGAGCATAGCTCTGAGGAACAAGCCACCAAGGCTGGTGGACGCCTCACTGTAGCTGAGGTGCAAAGAACGATGGGAGGTGGTAGCACCTGGGAAATTGGGATATCAAACATTGCTAGTGGTGGGCGCACCACAGCAGGGTGTAGCCACACCAAAGCTAAACTGGAACTGGCTCAGTCGAGCATTCAAGGAGCAGGGGAGTGGAGCTAGGAGCAGCAGACCAAACGCACAGGGAAGGAAGTGAACAAGGCTCCACAAACAAACTGGGTAATGGACGAATATTATTGTCTCATCAAGGAAGAACAACAAGCATTGCAGGCTGGCGACATGGAGACATCGCTGCTAGCAAGTGGCGACATGGAGGAGTACAGATGCTTCATTGTGGAGGAGCACCCTCCTTCGTCACCACGTCCCTAGGCTGCCACCTCGATGCCATGTATCAGCCTCTTTGTCTCCCACCTCACTGCCACTCAGCGTGCCATGCATCTGCCACGTAGTCTACCACTCAGCATGCCACGTGTCTTAGGTTTTTTGGGACTTTGTTTTTTAGCTTTTTGTTTTCAATGGGATTTTGGGGAAAAAATTATAAGATTTTCAGCTCTTCAGTTCGTTTTACTTTTTTTTGGTCTTAGTAGATACAATGATACAAAACTAGATGCTTTGCTGGTTTCCCCTATGTGGGCAGCAAGCTAATTTTCTAAACTTTTTTGGTTACGGACTGGTTTCCATTCTGGGCAGTTCAAATCGAGACTTTTGCTAGTTGATGTGATTCCTCTGGCATGGTTAAGTACAGGATTTGGCCTTAGTGTATGATATCTTTTTTTCATTAATAGAATTAGTATAAATTAGAAAAAAAAAAACATCATTTTAAATATGAAATGTGGCTTCCTCAGAGGGATTCCTAGTGTTCATTATATGTTTCCAGGTTTGGGCAGTGATAAACATAAAATATAGTAGCGAGAATTGTGTTATCCATGTGACATACATGGAGTTTGCGTACAAAAATAGAATATGAAATTTGAGTTCCTCTTACTAGTCATTGTTGTTTTACATTTTGTATAGGTGGCTGGTATTGATAGGCACCTTCATATAAATTTTAGATTTAGGGAATATCTTGAAACATGATGCTTAGGAGGGGTCAATTGTTTTATCTCTTTCCTAACAATCAGATTCCAGGAATCTGCAATCGACATAACTTCAACAAGAAATGGCAGGTATTAAAAACCAAACCACAGCTAGGAGGCTTGGAATTTCAAATTTGTTCTACTTATTTGATCTCTTTCTTGACCATCAGATTCTAGGAATATGCAATGTACATAAATTCAACAAGCAATGACAGGTATTAAAAATCAAACCACAATGAGGAGGCTTTCAATTTCAAATTTGTTCTACTTGTTTAAGAGGCAAAATTTGATGATGGTAGTTTGTTTTTCATGTGCTTCATTGTAAATTTTATGCAGGGGTATGCCTGTGAACTTTTTATTTTATTGTATTGCAGTTATAGATAATAACATCTAATTTTAAATATAATTGTGATTAAGTGAAATATGCTCATTTTTTTTCGATTCACCACTACTTTGATTTTAAATTTTTTCAAAATTATAGTCCTACAACAACATTAACAAATTCTCCTAAGAATAAAGCATATGAAACTAAATATAATTTAATATTAGAAAATAAGTAATTTTGGTCTATAAAAAAAAATAACTTTGTCTCATTAATATATAAGATATTTTATTTTTGCCTTTTAGTTGCAATTGATGGGCGATATTTGAAAATAGAAATTGTCGAGAACATAATAGGCCATTATCACAGGACTACTTCTTATAATAACTAGAAATAATACTTTGCTTGGCTAAATAAAGGATTGCCTTATCTGAAACCAACTTGATCCAACCTACATCTTTACAACCAGCCATTAAAATTTATGATGGTTAATTGAAATATGTCCAAATCAAATTTATGGATTTGTTTTTAATGTCTTATTTATGTTTTAAAATTTTTATTCATTGAACATTAAATTCCAAACCTAAGTATGAATAATATTCACATTACTCTACATGACATGGTATATAAAATATCAAATTCTAAAGCAATTAAAATACCAAGTTGCATAATAGTGGGAATATTGAATAGTGGAATATAAAATATCAAATGTCTAGAGCAATTAAAATTCAACATCTATACACACACTACATAACAATGTGAATATTTACTACCAAAAGCTAGTAGCAAGAATTGTGTGATTTGTTAGAAATATAACAACTAGCAATGGCACCAAGAGGTGCAAAGGAATGTCGGTAGGAGGAGTGGGGGAAATGTGGAAGGAAATAATCAAGAGAAATATATATACAATGAAATAAAATCAAAATTTGAGTTTCTATATATCTTCTAAAGAATGTAGGAAGAGATTAAATTTAAGAAGAAAGATACACTAAAATTAATGTTCCAAAACAATGGAAATCCTTGCAGACACAAGGTACATAACAAAAGAGTTCAATTTCTTTAGGGATTTTTGAATTGGCATGAGATAAATTTTCAACATTAATAAGAGTGAATAAGGGTTGGGAGGATGCATTCAATGTCATTGAAAGTGACTATATTAATAGAAAGGGTGAAAAGGAGTGACGACATTTAATCTTGGTGGAGATGTCTCTAATGAATTTTGGCTCGCTTGAAAGGAGGAAAAGGTCCTTTTCTGTTACACCCAAGAGTTTAGTTGCAACATCATTGAAAGCAACACCATTTTCCATAAGGCTAGTGTGGTCAAAAAATCAAGAGGAGTACATAATGATAGTCAAATTCAAGGAAGGAACCGTTGCATTTCACGTAATGCCACATGTTTTTGAATTTTTGGACAACCTTTTTCACTGCATTGCATCCCATCAATAATAAGGGGGCATGCAAGGAAGTAAAAATATTTGATTTTAATTGTTGTAGCAGTAGCACGAACAAAAATCCATGAAATTGGCTTGTCATTTGAATCCACACTTACTCCTATAATCCTCCTAGGCATGATTCTCTTTTACTCTTGTGAAGTATCTAGAAAAGTAAAATGCGGCCCTCCAAATACCATCAAAACCACAAACCTCTGAGCAAATCCAATAGTCATATCTTCTCTAAACTCGCCTAGATACTTCGATATTGTCAAAGGCAATAGATGTGGCCATGAAAATGTTAACATCATTGGGATATTAATTCTTGATAAAATCAAAGTAATCCTAAACCTCCCCTTCGGTTCTAGGATATCAGACCATAATCCCATAGACATCCTTGGACTTACTTTAATAAAATCCTTCAAAACAGCCTTAAAATCCTTCATATCAAGGGCACCTACTTGAATCAATAGGGCTTCTATTGCAATAGTCCTTTCACCAAGAAGAGAAGCATTGGACATGGGTGAGCCGGTGAGATATTTAATTGTCATTTGGAAACTCAATCATGGCTCTAGCCTCCCCTGGGAAATCTCTGCCTAGTCAATCTTTTGTCTATCTCTTTGAAGTTATCCTTTGAGTTGTATTGACTCGGTCCATTTTGTTTTGCTTAAGTTCTGCTACTCTTATTCCTAATAGAATTGGATCTTGGCTAGGTCCAAATGCACCCCATGTCCATCCGTGATGTATCCTAAATATTGAATTATATGTACTGCAAATGAGCATTTCTCTAGATTGGCATATAAATTGTGTTGTTATAGATTGTTCAGGAAGTACCATAGTGTTATAAATGTTTTTCTTAAGTTATGCTAAACCAAGTCATGTTATTTATGAATTAATGATTCACTTTTCCTTATCCTAATCTAAATCAATATCCAAGTAAAATTCCAATTATTCTTCTTTAAACTTTTCCAGCAATGATTGTTTCAAGCAACATTCATCACTCACACCACTTTCTAATGTATTTCTTTGACTTCCCAATTCCATTCTTTTCCTAACGCTTAGATTGGTTGTATTGAAATTAACTCTCTTTTCTCTATCCTTTAATCTGTGAGTTAGGGCTACCTTAAGTATGTTTCTGTTTGTGATACAATTTCAAGCCCAAACTCTCAGTTATTCGTATACACATTTTTTTGCTCAATTTTGATGTCATATAATCGATAAGGACCTCCTAGTGAGGAGATGTAAAAAAAAATCAACTTTTTAAATATATACTTATATAGACCACTATGGTATTTTAAAACTAAATGTTGTTCAAAGTATTTAATAGCCAATATTTTACTTTGTTATTTTTAAAAAATAAAAATAGATTCTTGTTACATAAAAATAATTTGATTTTAAAAAATAGCTAAATCTCTTGGGAAATAATAAAGAACAAAAAAACTATCACTTCAAATAAAAGTAGTTCTTTATTTTGGTTAAGAAAAATTTCATGGATATTTATATAATAAAGTAAAGTAGTCCTTTATTTTGGCGAAGAAAACTTTCACCAAATTTATTGCAAATCTATTTCCTTGCTAATTTGGCCATATAAAGCTGAGAGTCCAAAGAGTTTGGTGAGTGAAAAATATTCAAGCAATAACTATTAGAGAACATTAGATACATCTTCATTTCCCATCTCTATTGCATTTCTACCAACAAATATTGAAAGGAAAGTCATCAAATATATTGATAGTGCTAAACTCCATCAGTTGGAATAGAAATAACATGAACGTACACAAAATTTTGGCTACATGAAGCGTAAATAATATGATCTTATTCTTTTAAAAGAAATGCATAAAGAATATGATATTATTCTTTGAAAAGAATCACAACAAAGAACATATATGTTATTATTTGCTATTATTTTCTACATGACAAACAAATTTAGTTGAACGGAAATATAATGAAATTGTAATGTAGGTGCCAAATATTTAGAGCAATATTTGGTGTCAATAACAACTATAGAATACATTCCAAAATTAGTTACGTACTATCAACAAGTACCTGCAGCAAGTTAGTCTTGCCCCAACCAATTTCATCAAACAAATTTCTTACTAGCCAATCAATAGTTTCCAAATCTTCTTTGAAGGGTGGATATTTTTTCTTCAATAATAGAATCCTCTTCTGAAATTGCCCAAGATATTCTAATGTAATAGTATGGTTTCCTTTGTTAATCACTTGAATTTTGTCTCTCAAATCGGTAGTGATAGTTTCAAGGCCCTCCAATTCACACAAGAGAAAAAGCGAGCTCCCATTTCCTTTGTGATTCTTCCCTAACTCCTCATTAAACCGTAGATACAGGTTAAGAAATGGTGTAGACGAATGAGACTAAAAGGACACATTACCAAAGTTTGAATTTTGATCCTGTCAAGGCCTCTAAAATTGTTGCATCAACAAAGGGGGAAAACCACATGGTCCGGACCTTAAGACAACTCCTTTTCCATTTAGGTAGTGGCTCCGACTGGATATGATGGGACCAGTGTCCTAGTGAAAGATGATTGAATCAATGTGTAATGTTTATAATATAGTGAAATAGATGGATTTGCAACAATGAATCAAATAGAAAACATATGCAATCATATATTCTATAACCCATGATTGTATAACATTCATCTAGATGCAATCTATAATGATTTTCCTTAGTAAATGACAATATAGATTTCTCAAACACTAATGGAAATGAAAATATTTCAAGATGATTACTTTGACTAAATAGTTAATCAAAATAACGTGTATAACCCACATGCATTTAGAATATTAAAGAAAATTTCTTAACATGTATTTAAAAATATTAATGGCAGCAAGATCAGAAATGAATACATGTAACATTGTTCTTTAAATACCATGTAATAAGAAATATGAAAAGATAAATTTATTATTTATTTATGAACAAAACAAAGGCACAAATATAGAAATACCAAATGTACATTGCTCAGCTCATAAAATAAATAGCAATAGTTTATCCCTTCTCACAAAGATGATTTCGGGAGTACAGAAATATAACTTCTCAAAATTCTTTATAAAAGCTCTTAAAACAATGTTCCAGTCGTTCTATTGAGAAAAGTATGAAAGTACAATAGTCTGAGATTTCGTAAGCCTTTGTTCAAAAAATTTAGAACCTTAATTTCATACAATAAGCAAGCTTAAATAGCAGAAAATCAAGCGAATGTATTGTGCAGAGTGTTGAGGGCATTTAAATAGATCCCTTCAGTACGCTTAAAGAAAAACAATTTTTTGGTAGAAATTTCTAAATGTGATTTGTTGTCTTCATAGGCTTTGTTTGTTCCATTGGATTATCTGGATATTTGTCTGTCTGTTTGCACTGAACTACCACTTATCAGCATAGTATTCCTCTTCTGTCATGAACCTAAACATGGAAAACAGGGATCGATAAGATAAAAATAAATGAGACTGATAAGGGAATTTCATTTGAAACAAATCACTTTTGCAGGAAATCAGGAAAAATGTAGAGCGTAGTAAATCTCAGCAGAAACATCATGGAGATGAATGTGGAGTGAGGTCTGTGGTAAGAGAGGTGGACTTTAGGGTCTATCATATATTACTTTTAGACTAGGGGTAGAACTCAGAATAATCGCAATCGCTTGGAAGCCAGGAGTACTTCAAATGAAATCGCAATTGCAATCATGGAAAGGTGGATAGCTAACGGTTTTTTCGGAGGGGGTTAGAAGTGGTAAGTGGTTTGTGAAGAGGGGGGTCCGAAAGAACAAAGTAGTGATGCGTGGATATATGGCTTGGACAAAAAACCGCTTTTTAGACCCCCCCTTGAGAAGCTTAAAATGAGCGGAGGGTAGTCCAAAGTCTTCTTCGTCGTTGATCTGAGCAGATTTGAGCCGTTTGTTAAATCAATGCAATTTTGGCTTTTATATCACAATCGGTGTTAAGGACTGGTAGACTTAATAAGTGGTTGAAAAACTTGTGATTTGAGATATCCAGAATGATATAAGGGATGATGTGATGGTGACATCACTATGACGTGGCAGATCTATGTGGAACAGTGACGTGGAGGATTACCTCACTGATGATGTCATATCGCAATCGGCATGAGGAAGGATATCACAATCGCAATTCAAATGATTCATGACTCTTGCAACTTTGCGATTATATCACATATCACAATCGGGAAGGGGCAGACTACTTGGTCTAATGAAATTTGCAATGGCCTATGGATGCGGGATTTTATAAATTGCATTTGATTTTTCCATAAGGTCCAGGCCTCATTATAGTTCACAAATCAACGAAGGTAATGGGGGATGGACTTATATGATATCGGATTACATGATTGCTAAGGACACGTGGTATTTTAGAAATGCATTAGTTTTTCCATTGGGTCTGGGGTCTTTGCCTTATGGTTTTTTGCAATGAGGGGAGCTGGTGAGTCGGAGATTTTTAAAGATTTTGGCCTTCAAGAATTTGGAAACTCTTACTCAAATTAAATAACTCGTATTTGTTTAACAATTAAGATTTTAAAACCTAGTTACAGTTTTGGTATCGAGGGCTATTTGAAAATTGGTTTTTTGGATAATCAAGGTTTAATACTTGGATTTTAGTTAAAAAGCCTAAGTATTAAACATTGATTATAGGATTTTATTAACATGTTTTTATGTTGATTTTCTATTTTTTAATTTTTTGTTTTTTAAAGAAATAATATCAAAGGGAATTTTATTTTTTTTAAACTAAAGGGTCCATATTTTAATATAATAAATTTCATAGGAAATTTATAATATATTAAAATGGGGGTTGTTGAATAGCACAACAATTGGCGATTGAGTGGAAGAACCAATTATCTCTGATAAATGAAATTTTCCAAAAATTCAGTAAAAATAATATAAGGAATGGAAACTACTTTTCAAAATATTTAGATACATAAATTACTCTAGCTATAAAACTCATTAAATTGCAATTTAAAAAAAAAAAAACCTTTCATGAATGAAAAACACCTATTTACTTGTATCAGTCATTAATTAGTTTATAAAAATAAAGTAGGGGGGATTTTATGACTTAGTTTGTAATGTACTCGTTCATCACAGGTAGAGCCATTGCCACCACCAAGCGTTCATATTTTCGATAGGGTTACCTTTTAACCAACAACAATCCAGTATCCCATCCATTTAATAATGCAATAATTAGAGGTAAATTTTATTTTTTTTTCCTTCTTTTAATGCTAAAAAGCCATTGTCCTAGTTTGGTGTCCAGATAAGGACAATGCCATTGACCAGTAATAATTAAAATTGAGCAAGCTAGCTCGTGATGAGACCTCTTATCTTTTTAGATTTATTATATTTTAGAATTACAGTCTAAAAAAATCCCTTTTTAATGGATGGGGAGGATCATTGACTCCTTAAGAGTTTTGGATGACAAATCCAAGTTGAAAGTTCTTAGTCGTAAGACAATCTTTACTTTTTAAGGATAACCTTTTCGAGTGAAACTAGCGTAAAAGGATAAAATTTTCGAGTTTTTTTAAAGATTTTACAACTATAATGGAAAAAATTTGAGAGTTATATAATTTTTATCTTGTTTTCAATTTTGGTAACCACTTCTTAAAAAACCCTACCTTCAAATTGAAAAATAAACTTCAAGAGATGTTTGAAAAGTCAATAGGATACTACTTAATATTTTATTTAACAAAAATCTATAAAAGGAAAATAAATTGCAGCAGGATGTACAGTGGAAGTGATCTTTTACAGATTTTATTATATATATATATATATATATATATTATATATATATATATATATATTAATTCCGAAGAAAATATTTTTTTTAAGATGACCCATTTACAGGTAGAGAATCTCTCTTTCCTCATAAATCTTGAAGTATGAGTGTAGATGGGCTTATCTGCTCAACAATCTTAAAATGGACCAAGCCATAATTTCTTAAATTTGGTATGTTTCCCTTTTTCTCCGTGTGCTTTGTCCCACTTGAGAACAATATCTCCAACTTGGAAGGATCTTTGTGTGACTGAACTTGCATCAAAAGAAGCTTTCACCATATGTTGATTTTTGGTGTGTGTGAGTTTGGCCTTTTCCAATTCTTCTTCTAGTTTTAAGATTTTTGAATTTCTTAATTGCAAGGAAGAAGAAAGTGTTTCCTTAATAAATTGAACTAGGGCTAATGAAGTAAGAGTTAAATGTGATGGAATAATGGCTTCCTTTCCATATACTAAGTTGAATGGAGAAGTTCTTATAGAGGTCGTATGAGTTATCCTATCAGCCCATAGAGAAAATATTAAAGTTGTATGCTAGTTTCATTGATTTTGATCAACAGTTCTTTTAATTATTCTAAGGAGATTTTTTTTAGTTGATTCTACCAAACCATTTCCCTGGGGACAATAATTAGTAGAATATATGAGTTTAAAACCTCTCCTAATTGCAAATTCAATCATAGGCTCTAGTGCCTCCTTCCTTCTCCTATTGTGTCATATTTTTAAATCCTTCAATCCTATCCCAAGTTGTTCTTAAGGGGGGGTGTTAGGATATTTCGACACATAGGAATAGTTAAGTATAACTTGGTCTAGTATAGAGTTAGGTAAAGTGTGTTTCTTTACTATGTACATTTGTAACTTACAATCCGACGGTCACGATATGTAGTGATCCGATGGTTCATTCTCTCCTCAGTATTACCGACACTTGATCCGTGGCTTGACACCCGATTGGTTCATGAATTCTATTTAAAGCACATGGAAGGTCATTTGTAGGTTAACCCATGCATGAGAGAAGCTTATGTAAATTTTGTTTCTTTTATTAATAAATTGCCTGTAGTGGCCACATTGGCACAGGCCGTGGACTGTTTCCCTCTTTGAGGGTTTTAACCACGCCAAAATACTGGTGTATTGATCTGTGATCTGTTTGTGAGTGGTGTCCTTCTGGTGTTCTGTCTGAGGAACTTACCCTGTAAACTCCTACATGGTATCAAAGCTATTTAAGGGCCGCGTCCGTTGGTGATCCAAATCTAAAGCCGGTTGAACTGCATCCGACTGCCATCTCCTATATTTGCTATTTTTGACTGCTTTCGGGCTGAGAGGACTGCTCTGTTGTGATGGGAGCATCTATTCCAGTGAGGAACCCCTTTCGTTTCACGCGAAAAGGTTTCCGATAGCCCTAGTTGCGCCATTTTTTAGATATGGAGGTATAAAGTGTTTATTTGCAGTTTACTATTATTTTCTCTCTGTTTATTTCGGTTTCGGTTTATTTAGCTCCTTTTATTACCGGATCTATACCTTTCATTTCTGCATATGCTCTTTTCCCTGCGACTCTGTGTGATCTAGGCAAATCAGAAATAGAAAGGAAGGATTTTTCTCATGCGTGTGCTCTTTTCCCTGCACCTTAGTGTGATCTCGAAAAATCAGAAACATTGAGGAAAATATTTAGTTTCGGTAAAGCTAACTTTAAGCGTAAGGCTGTTTTTTGCATGTCCGTGTTGGGTTTGTGGTTTTTGTTTTGTAGGGAGAAAAAGCTTTCTCAAGCAAAGCATGAAATCCAAAACACCTGTGACTAAAAGAAAACAAAGCCCCCCCCCCCCTTCTCTCTCTCTCTCTCTCTATCTATTTATCTTTTTGTATAGCTCACTTGGTTCAAAGCTAATTTAAGAGAGTAAAGGTCTTGGGTTCAAATCTCATTTTTGTTGTAAAAGGAGCATTTTTTTTTCATTTCCGTACATTCTCACACTTCACCGGCGCCTTCATCAACATTTTTTAAAAAGGTCATAACTTCTTCATCTGGAAGCCATTTCAGAGCCGTTTTTTTTGAACCAGCCTAATTTTTAGAGCTCTTTCCATTGGAACACTTAGTTTCAGCATATATAGCTTCAGTTTCTGTCAAAATGGAAAGTTCATGCCAAGTTATCCTTGACAACACCAACTACTTCCAATGGTGGTCCTACATTGTGGATTTACTTAGAAGTAAAGGTCTTTGCCGAATAGCCACAGGCCAAGAAACCAATCCAAAAGATGAAGAGAAAGCAGCCAAATGGGAAAATAGGCAAGATTAAGCACGTGGGTTGATAGGGATGTCTGTCTCTCCCGATCTTAGATTCCATATTGTTGAACTTGACACTCCTGATAAAGCAATGGAGCAGCTTACAAAAGTTTTTGGAATAAAAAATGAACTTAGAGCCCATCAGCTTGAAAATGAGTTGCTTACATTAAACCCCAATGATTTTTCTTGCATTGAAGATTTCTTGTCCAAGTTCAAGACCATTAGACTTCTCTTGGAAGATGTTAAAAGAAGATAATAACCTTATCTATTCCATTCTTACTAAGTTGGGACTAGCCTACTCTGTGTTTGTTTCCACCTTCCATTCTACAAGAGAAGCCTTAATTTCTCAAGGACAAACCTACAAGCCTCCTTCCTTTGATTCTTTTTGTGATTCTTTAATAAGAGAACAAGAAAAACTCTTACACCTTGGTCTTCTTAATCTTCGAAACTCTTCTAAGAAAGCATTAACCACCCAGCAGCAACCAAATTCAAAGAATCCTAAGAAGTCGTATCCTAAAAGGAATGGTCCTAAACCAAACAAGGGTCCTAAGCAATTTCAGCCTCAAAATGAAAAATCATTTCACCAGAATGATAAGGCAAATAAAAACAAAGGGAAGAAGACTGATAGACATTGCCACTTTTGTTATCGAGATGGCCACTTAGAATCTAAATGCTTTAAGAAGATGGAAGCCTTGGAAGCAGCAATGAAGAAGCATAAAATCCATTTGGAGCACTCTTCAAATTCATCTTCAGGAATGGCACTTTCTGCATGTGGTTGTCAAGCATCTCGGTCTGGCTATGCACTAAATGTATCTTCTTCCTCTCATTCTCATGAGTGGCTCATTCATTCTAGAGCTTCTTATCACATGGCCAAAAACAAAGCCGTGTTTTCTTCTTTAAATGATTGTAACACCAAAAATATATATGTTGGTGATGATAGATCTCTTAGTATTGTAGGGACTAGAACTGTTCATATAGACAATGGTCAATTTAATGATGTATTATGTGTTCCAACCTTATCCAGCAACCTTCTATCTGTATATCAGAAACTCATTCAGGTGAAGGTAAAATTGTTGAATTTTCACCTCATGATGTTGTAATCAAGGATCTAAGAGATCCTAAACAGATTCTAGCTACTGGTATTGCTGATGATTCCACAAGGTTGTATAAGTTTCACAACTTTGGGTCATCAAATCTTCCCTCAGTATTTGTTGCTCATAATGATGAAGTGAGCAAACTTTGGCATGAGCGATTTGGTCACTTAAACTATCGCTCCCTTCAGCATCTATGTAAAGAAAATATGGTGACAGGTCTTCCTATGGTATCTTGCAGAGATGGTGTTTGTTCCGGATGTGTACTCGGAAAACATCATCGGGACAGTTTTGAAAAACGTGCCTCTTGGCACGCCTCAGCCCCTTTAAGCTTGTGCACAGTGATTTATGTGGTCCACTTCCAGTTGCTTCATTCTCTGGCTACAAATATTTCTTAACTTTCAATGATGATTTCTCCAGACGCACTTGGGTATACTTCTTAAAACTCAAGAGTGAAGTATTTAACAAATTCTTGGCCTTCAAGGCCTTTGTTGAAAAACAATCTGGACATCAAATTCTTAAGCTAAGATCAGATAATGGAGGAGAATATGTTAAAAACGACTTCATCAACTTTTGCACTGAGCATGGAATCCAAATGCAACATACTGTTCCATATACTCCACAACAAAATGGTGTAGCTGAAGGAAGAATCGCACCTTAAAGGAAATGGCTAATTGTATGCTTCAATCTAAAGAACTTAGTCTTAACTATTGGGCAGAAGCAATTAACTGTGCAAATTACATACTAAATTGCACTCCTACTAAAGCTTTAAAGAACATCACTCCAGAAGAAGCATGGAGCATATTAAACCAGATGTGAGTCACTTTCGTGTTTTTGGAAGTGAAGCATGGGCCCATATTCCAGATGAAAAACGTAAAGCTTTAGAACCAAAGAGTGAAAAATGTATCTTTGTTAGATATTCTGAAGATGTCAAAGCATATAGAATTATTCCATTTAAGTCCAAAAATGTTATAATTAGAAGAGATGTAAAGTTTGATGAAAATAAATTGGCCTACGAGCCTAGTTCGGTGCATGTGCCACTCTCTCTATCTCTTCTACCTTTGAACATATTTCTTCTTCAGATGGTGAAAGTGAGGATGACAATCCTCCCACACCTTCTCAAGATCCTCCTTCAGCTCCTTCACTTCCAAAATGGGTCAGTGCTACTCAGGATGCAGCAGGTGATCTTGCCGGTGATCCTACAGATCAACGTCATACATGTTCTCAATTCGAATGAGCCTCTTCTCTACTGGCTCAAGTCTCAGCAAATTATGATCCTGACACCTTTGTAGAAGCTTCGGGCCATTCAGATTCGGACGCAGCTATGAATGAAGAATATCGTTCATTATTGGCAAACGATACATGGGATCTTGTTCCTCTACCAA